>MTQE01000401.1:25496343-25507778 GCA_014337955.1 Aspidoscelis marmoratus
CACCCTGTGAGGTAGGTGGAACTGTGAGAACTCAGAAGAGAGCTGTGACTCACCCAAGGTCACCCAACTAGCTTCATGGAGGAGTACAGAATCAAACCGGCTATTCCCAGATAAGAGTCTGGCTCCTTAACCATTAGACCAAACTATTAAGGAATGGAATAAGCTCAGAGCAGCCTGATTCTGTGATTAACCAGCTGGGGGTGAGATCTAAGAAATGTGCAGAAAGAACTTGGCTAGTTTGTTTTTGCTAGCCCATTTCTCCCTCTTTAATTTTTTAGAATGATTCTCTCTCGCCATCCAACCTGAAGGCCCTAATAAGAGCTATTTGAGGGTAGAGCCTCTAATGAAAGAATTCCTAGAAAATGGCAGCTAGGCCTTGGCGTGGGGGAAGGTGAGTTCTGAGCTCAGGCTGGTGAGATGAAAAGCAACTGTGAGCTCACAGATTATCATCTCATATTTATTCTTTGAAGTTCACACATGTTGCTTTCTCTCGGAAGAGCATTTCAGTGCTCTCTAAGAACAGTCAGGAAATGCACCTGCCAGGCTTTGCATACTGAAGCTTTGGCATTCTGCAGTCAGCAAAGAGGAGCAGCTGGCTGACTGAAAGACTTCTTTCTCTCTCTCTCTGCCCCCAAAATATACATGCATCATGTCTAAGGTGATAGGTACATGGCTATGCTTTTGTTAGTTCCCACTAATTGCTCTTTCCCTCCTAGACTATTCAGTACACTTGGACTACAGATGAAATAGCTCCTTCCCAGCTTCCAAGTACACCTCCTGTGGGGAAATGTTGAGTTTATTGTGTGTGAACTTAAAGCTTGATTTCCTGGCTGCCCTCATGTGTATCAGTCCTACCCTGTGGCTCTCCCAGCAGCTGTATCCATTATCACATACTTGCATTTCTGAGACAGCAAAGGACTCCTTCCTCGTGCACACATCACTTTCCTTACAGAAAGAAAATGGATTTAACCTTGCTCCTTCAGTTTTTGGATCATGACTCAGAAGAGACTTCACTAAGCTCGTAGCCCTACCATCATGCTAAAATGAAAGAAGGAGCTGCTCTTTTCAGTAGCTAATGCCAACAGAACTGGCACGCAATGACATCTGGACATGGGTTAGCATATCACACAGTCCAGTTCCTAACAACAGCTTATGAGTTGTGAATGCAAATTAAATTGGCCAGAACACAAGTAATGTAGTGCTGGAACAATGGCATGAGATGCACGAGAACACGACAGGGGGAAAAAAGGTCTCAAAAATGCCTTAGAGATGGTAGTGTGTGTTCTTCAGGTGATCACCCCATCACTACCCTACCTCTTCTAGCCTAGAAGAGGTGGACTGGTGTGTGAAACATCCCGCCTATGAACCGGCCCTAAACTGCCAGAAGAATGCAAGAGGAGCCCTGCTGGATCAGGCCACAGCCCATCTAGTCCAGCATCATGTCCCACACAGTGGGCCCACCAAATGCTTCAGGGCACCTCAAGCAGGAGCCAATGGCAAAACCTTCACCGGCTCTCCATACCCTGAAAATGGCCTTTAGAGGCATCATGCCTTTTTCTGCAAATTGGAGGAAGTACCTAGGGATCTATTCTAGGAACCACTGATGTATTAGAGAGGCTATTTTTTTCTATGTGTGAATGCTCCCTCAATATTTATTGCCATTTTGTCTGTGCCTAGTGGAAAAAAGGTTTGATTCTGTCAGTTTTTTTAAAAATTTTTTTTGCAATAACGTACTTATCTGATATACATACATATATACAGACATAAAATAAAAACAAAGAAAATAAACACTAGAAGAACCAATACATACCCTCTCACCTCCCTATTTGACTACAATCTACACATACAGCTATTTTAATAAAAATTATTTTCTGGGATATATGCGTTTGTTTGTGCTAACAATCTTTCTATGCACGGTTCCAATATTTGACGAAAATGCTCATTAGTATTGTTATCTTCCAATTATTGCTGTTTAAAGGTAATAAATTTATTTACCATAATTTTCCACATTCAACACACACCAACCCCACTGCTTTTCTTGTTCTTCTTGCTATCAAACACCAAGTCTCCCCTCCCATGCCTTCTGTGACCTTCCTTGGGCAAGGAATGACCCTGATAAGCAACTCCCACTCATCACTATGGTTCCTTTGCCAAGAATGATTTTAATTTTACACTTTTATAGTGAGGTGATGTTAACAGTCAGGACTCACTGGAAAAGGCCATGACTGAAGGAAAAGGGGACGGCAGAGGATGAGGTGTATACTAGTATCATGGAAGCAAAGACGATGAACTTGGGCAAATCCTGGGATACAAGACACGAAAGATGTGCAGTGGTACATGAGATCATTAAGAGTCAAACACAACTGAATGAATGAACAACAACAAGAACAGCTATAAAAACTGTGTATTTTCCCTTTTTTATTTGGATATTCCTGAATAAAACGTGGCTATTCCAGAAGAGGCTGTGACTGCCAAAGACAGTGGAGGAAGAACAGAGCTTTTATTAGATCTACAGAAGGTCAATATCCAGACCAAGAAAACCAAAATATGGCTTCCAGTAGAAGTTATGCATCCTTCTCAACTGCACCTTTGTGGAAATCATGAGTATTGACTGTATGCTAGCATATATTTACCTTAATTAAGTTGTTTGTTACGTAGGTTGTCCCCCATCACCACACTGCCTTCAAAAGGGAAATGGAGCCATGAAACGTGACACAGTAATTGGTCACTTGGGATTTCGAGAAATGCTAATGCACCAGTGTGCTTGGTGATGTCTTCTTTCGCCTGCCAACCTGACAACTACCTCTTTGGTTCTCACTTTACATCTCTAGGCACAGACTCTATGTGCATTTTTTACTTCCAAACATAGGATCAGGCTCGCCTGCCTGGGTATAAAGCACCAATTGCACCTCTGCTATTTCTGAGGCTGAGGTTCCTGTGAAAATAATAATGCCAGCCTCTCTTCTTTCTGAGGTTCATTTAACTCCTTCCTCTTCTGTGGGTTTGGTTAGCCGCTCCTTTTAATAAGTCAGTGGCTTAACAGTTATTATTTTCAAAATAATTATTTTACGTTGCTGTTATCCACAGTGTAAGATCTCTTAGTGCAGCTGAATTCCATCTTGGATGACCCAGGAACAATTAACCTGCTGACAGAAAATGCTGGGTTCTGGGCTGGCTGGTTGGCTAATTAATAACAATGCAGTGACCTCTGTAACTTTGATTCAGCTGGTAGATGACTCTCACAATGTCTCTCCACATGGGGTGCATACACAGTGAAATGCAATAATTCAGAATATGGAATGCAAAACAAGCCATCACCATCCGAGTATTATTTCTTTGGCAATCTGAGCGGCAGATCCTTAATGTAAGTCTTACTGAAGTTGATGGTGTGAGAGAGTTCATCTGACCTGACTGGCTGAGGGTGGAACTAAATCCACAACAAAGCAGCTCCCAAGTAAGACAAAAGCAGCCAGGATCACAGTGAATAATGAAAACGTGCCTAAGGCCAGTCACTTGCAAATGTCAGTGCTGTCAAGAGGATAGAACTGTGGAGAGGTTGACAATTGCCCAGTGTGATTCTTGCAAACCGACAGGGAGCTTGCTTGCTGCAGGAGTTTGGAGCACGGGAGGCTGGAAAGCATCTTATCTAACAGAGGGCATCAAGGCTATTTGCTTATTGGAGAGATATGCTTGTAGGGATGGAAGTTTTGCTTCTGGACACGGCAGATTTCCCCCCTTTAATTCGATTCATGAGGCAGCTCCTTACACGTAGGCGCAATGTACATAAATGGAAAGCTGCTTGTGCAAGAGTTGTGTGTGTGAGCAGAAGTTGTTTAGAACCTTTGAGTTGGAACTGGACACTCCAAGGCCCCATTCCCATTACAAGCTTAAAACGGTTTTCCTAAACCGAAATAAAAGAACCGGATGCAAACACGAATTTGCCTGATCCCATTACTTTCAGCATTAATCGTGTTCGATCCCGATTCTGAAAGCGCTTGAAAACTTCATTTGGGAAAGCATATCTTTTTCTCCCCGCCCATTGCCAGTCATGGTGCCCACCCCCTCTCTCTGACTGGTGTTCCTCCTGCCGCAAAATCTTTGACGTGACAAGGGCGGGGAGTTCCTAGAGTGCTATTGGGGGAGGGAAACCCTAAACACACATTCTTATCCCACTTAAACAGTACCGTTCCCACAGTAAGAAATGTAAACCATTTAAAAAGCAAGAACAGGAGCAAGACCTGTTGAAATGAGTCTTTTATTTACAACACTTTGGGATGATTTAACACGCAGAAAGCGAGTTAAGCCAACCTGACGTGGGGACTGTGAGGATCGAAACCATTTCCAAACAGTTTTAAGTTTGTAATGGGAACAGGCTGCAACAGTTTGGAAACAGAGTTCCAATTTAGAGTTCAAACAAATGGGTGTTCAAAAGAACCGACTGAACGCACTGTTCAATCTGAGTTCGAAAGTGTTCGAAGGTGTTTGAACTGAACCAAACACCATGCCTATTTGAAGAAAAAAGTTTGAATTTCAACTGTGAGACAAAGATGTTTGGTTTGAATTGAACCAAACCAGAAAGAAAAAGTTTGTGCACGTTTCTAGTACCGATGTGTTTCCAGAGCTTCTGAGTGTGGACACAACTGTATTGCAACAGGGGACGCCATCCTTGTTGCTTAATAAAAGCTCAAACAGCCTTCTAGGTTCCTCCTCTCTTTTGGTTCTAAATTATCTAAACACTAATGAAATGATATGATATTGTATTATGTACTTTGGCATAACATTGTGTCATGTGCTTTGAGAAACAGTTAGTAGGCCTTGCCTTTTATTTTGCGCTTTACAGTGTTTTCAGACAGCAGCCTGTTTTCAGCTGAATTTTGTTATCTCTTCTGCCCTGTGATGAAATCACGTTATGTGCAGGGGTTGTGGAGGGACTGCTGAACTGTGGGAGAAGAAAGGGTGTCCTATGGTGTCCTATGCGTGGAGCTGAACTGTTCCGTGCCAGTACCTGCTGGTGTGGTTAATTTCAAGCTTTCTGAAGAACTGGCCAATGACAGCAAGTAGTCACTGTTTCATACAGTTGCGTACCTGAGGCCTCACAAGCCAGCATGTTTTAGTGCTAAGCTCCGCTGTCCCTTCACATCTCTCGATGAAACACTTTAAGGGACATGAAAGACTCCTTGCTTGGCTAACTGATAGATGAATAATGTATTATGTTATATTTCAAGATTACCACAGCTGTTCTAATACATTTCAAAGCACGATTTTGAGTTTTTGTTTTTATTTTTTTTTTAAAAAAATTAAAATATATTTTCAGCTTCAGTTTTAATGATGTCTACAGACAGGCAGTTATTTAAAGTCTGAGGTGTTATTACTTTTAGTCAGTAATGAAACTGCTAAGGTAGAAGTTCTCTTTTTTGAACTCTATATTTGAACTCTCTCCCCTTGAACAGTCCAATTCCTATCAGGACATAAATATGAAAGAAAAACTCTATTCAGTCAGATCCACGGACTATCTGATCTCAAGCTAGATATCAGAGGGCCTTTCTGTATTCAACTTATATCTGAACCACTATGTGCCTTAGTCTTCCGTTCTGGGCCTCATTGTCTGCAGGCTAGTGTAGAGACTGCCACCTTAGGTATGCTCCATCTGCATGAGATGGAGGATGTTCCGAATCAGAAGCCCCAAAATGGCCTTCTGCGTGCTTCTGGGCTAGAATACTGATAGACCTTGATAATGACCTCTACCTTTGTACTAGGGTCATGGGGAATCCATTTAAGTAGTTCACCTTCTTGTGCTGCTGAAATGGGTCCAGGACCAGTGCAGGAGCTGATCCAAAACAGACTGGGATCAGCCCTTGTCTGATCAGGATCCAAAAATCCAGACCTCCACAGGTAAGTGCAGAAAGTTCCAGAGAGACATCAAGATCCCAGACGACCCAGCCAAAGGGGCAGAACAGGGTCAAGATGATTCTGGACACGTTTCTACTTACCAGGTAGGGTTTAGTCATCATATCTTCAAGAACGGTTGTCAACAGGCACCCCTTGATGAGCTCACTATGCCAGCAAAAGGTGGCAATCCAAGTGTTTCCACCAAGGTATTTGTCCTCTGGCCATCTCTCCAGTCACATGGAGACACAACCTATTTCTATTACTAGCTATAAAACTAAATAGCTTTGGTGTACAAGTGTATGGCATAAACTCAAGCAAACATGGACTAGAGAAAAGAACCAAATAACAGCAGAGAGAGCAGTAAAGGACAGGAAAACGAGTTTAATCAGAATATTCAGGCATGATAGATGACTGTAATAAAAGCAATCACAAAGGTTTTGCTGCTTATCAGAGATGATGATAAGTTTATATCCTATTTGTCAAAACAGGGCAGGTTACAACAAAAAACAGATAACAAATCAATGCCAGTTTGAAAATAGCTGTAATAGGGGATTCCTTCTACTAACCCCTATAATTACAATAAAATTGACAGGCTTCAAAAAGATGTCACAGCAGTAGAATATTTCTAGTTGCTGTTGCAGATGTTCTGCAGGCTCTGAGACAAATAAATACCACAGTTTTTTATAAGGGGGTCTCTCAGGATTGTACAGAACACTCTCTCAGTACATTGTTTCTCACACGCAGGCCAAAATATTATTTGTGCTATCTCCCTCCCTTCCTATTTCTTCATTAATTCATACAAAAATAACTTGTGCTTAGAAGTTACTAAAGGGTGCTGTTGTTCTTGGATACCACCAAGTCCTGGCTGACTCCTGGTTGGCTATGTGGGCATCTTCATGGGCACCTCAATGCAGTTTTCTTGGCAGAGATGCAGAAGTGGTTTGCCTACTTCCAGGGAGAAGGTGGGGATAGAAATGGAAACCCTTTGCTTTCCAGGCAGTTTGCTATACCATTGAGCTCTGGTGTAGAATATGTTGAAACCATCCAAGGGCCATTTATGTAAACATTTATTTTTATTTATTTAAAGATTTACCCAAAAGTCCCAGGGTGGGTCAAAATAGTAACAAATAAAATACATAAAATATTAGGGGTTGTGATGTGCTTCCCATTTTTTCAAGGAGGCCAGGGGACTCTGCATACTCATCCTTCCTCCCTCTTGAATAATCACACTTGCTCAGAAGTCTCATGAAACTCTTGGCTGAGCTTTATTTCTAAGAACAGGAATGTACAAAAGCTGTTTCTTCTATATCCACTGTCTGTTCACAATGATTTTTTTAAAGGTGCAGAAAAGGGCAACCAGAATGATTAAGGGGCTGGAGCACCTCCCTTATGAAATCAGAGTGCAATGGCTAGGCACCTTCAGCCTGGAAAGACAGTGTTTAAGAGGGGACATGACTGAAGTATATAAAATCATGCACAGTATAGAAAAGGTGGATAGAGAAAAAATTCTTTTCACTATCACACAACATTAGAACCAGGGTAGGAGAGTCAGATCGGACAAGTGGAAGTATTTTTTCACTCAGAAGGTCATCTGTCTATGGAACCTGATGCCAGAAGAGATGGTAACCAGTCTAGATGGCTTTAAGGAAGGTTTGACAAATTTATGGATGATAGATGTATCAATGGCTACTAGAATGGATGCCTAAGTACATCTTTCAGGCTGTGGGAACAAGCAGGATGCTTCTAAGGCCATTTGCTGGGATTCAAGAACAGGAGAAGGCTTGCTGTTGTCTCTGCTTGAGATGCCCATGGGCAATTGGTAGTCCACTGTGTGTGAAAGGATGCTGGACTAGATGGGCTGTGGCCTGATTCAGCAAGGATCCCCTTATGTTCTTACACTCTGACCAGGTTCAGATTAGGTCCAAAAAATCCATTTCAGGCCACCTGGCATACTGAGATCACAAAATGACAGGTTACATTCTAAAAGAAATCATCTTCATTGAGACCATCTTACTGTCCTAGCCTGTCCTACTGAGACCTAGCCTGTCTTCATAAAAGGAGACTATTTTGGGCAAGTTGTGAGTTGACAGAAGGATGGTTCCATTCCATTCCCCGCTTGCCCAATGCTGGATGTTGTGGTTATACTAGAGAGGTGGCACCACTGTCCCCCACTTCCAGTTGCTGCCCTGTCCTTGCCCCAGTGTTTTACCTTTGTTTTCTGTTAAGCCTTATTTAAAGTGCAATTGCAGTCATGAAGACAGGGTGGACTGGGGGAAGGGAAGGAAGGAGAGAAAGGGGGGTGGGGGGAAGAACCAAGCCAGACAGGCAGCCCCAAGTCACTGCCTGTCTTTTCCAGTTTGCCTCCTCCAGCCCAAACAACTAAGGCAGTCCACCATCCTTCCCCTCCACACCAGGATCCTCAGCTGGGGGCACAGTTGTGTCATGCCCTGCTCTCCACCTACTGAGCTGAGCCAGTCTGTGGATGAATCTGATATGTCTGTACAGGACAGGGTTCTGGAACCCCTGAACAGAGTATCCCAGGTTCTCAACAAGCTAGGCTGTCTTTTGCAAGTCCGATTCTATGTAGGCCTTCCATGACTCAACATAAACAGGAGAAGTCTGACAGGCTCAGAGCCAAGAGATTGCATCAGAAAAGGATAGCCCCACCTCTCTGACTTAGCAGATTCTTCTGACACAGAATAAATGTCTGACCTGTGCATGTACATCTTTTTGCTAAGAACTATGTTCCTTCCTGACTTATACCTTGGCTGCCATGTAATCCATTGTGTCTCTTGGCTTTGGAAATCCTATTATTTAATCTGTTTGTGGACTTTTGCCTGATGGTAACACAGTCTCGTTTCACTTTTGCTTAATAAATTGCTGGTTCATATAATTTGTCGGAATACTTCTGAATTTCTACCAGTTAAATGTGTTAACAAGGACTGCTGTCTCATTACACGTTGCTTTCCATAGTTTGTCTGCTGCTGAGCCTTGCTAAGACAGGGCAGGTCGCATGGAAGAAGCCCATCTCTGCAATTGTGCCTTAGAAGAGGCTTAACACAGAAGAAGGGAGAATCACTGAGGCAAGGACAGGGCTGGAGCCGGAAGTGGGGATAATGGTGCCTCCCCATAATATGCCCACAACATCTGGCAAAGGGCAAGAGGGAGATGGAACCATCCCTCTGCGTGTCCATAATAGTCTCATTCTGATTGCACACTGAAAAATTAGAATGAACTAATAAGATCAAATGGTATCAGTGGTGACAGGAGTTTAATTTGGGGGTGGGTGGGTTGGGGAACGGAGAAGAATTAAATCATGTCTGGTCTGTCAAAACTGAAAATGGCCTGGAGGCTGATTAAATGTCATGTCTGACTGGCATCTCTTGACATTATGAAAGTAATCAGTCTTTTACTTTAAAACAAACGAAACAAACTCCACTTAAAACCTAAAAGGTAAATGGAAGGATTTCCCCTAAACGCAACACTAGTAAGATCACCACTTGCCGTACCTTCATGCAAGGAGACCACCAGGAATCAGACATTGCACTAAAGCCACATCCTCACAAAGATATTCAAAGGATTTGCAAATAAGATATTTATACTTCCACTCACCTTTTGTATAATACTTGGATTAGGTATCACAAAGTATTATATAGGGTGACTCCCCACTGGCTGGTATACTGGACTTGAAAACAGACTAAGTACCTCTCTTCAGCGCACTGGCGCTTTCTAAGAGAGGCTCCACCTGTGCTATTTTACTGTGTGATAACAACATCCTGGGTCTATAGCTGTGTCCAGACTTGTTTACACTGTACAGCAGAATGTGCAGTCGTGATCAGGGCATCACCCACCATGATTGATGCATCATCATGGCATCGCATTATCTGATCATTGCTGTGCACTTACCTTAATGCTGATCTAACAACATTTGCTGTGCAGTATAAGCAAGAGTCAAATTTTCCCTCCAATCTGGGCAGAATGGCAATAGCAGCAGCATGAGAGCAGAAGGGCAGCTCACATCTAATTGCCTGCCTCAACCCGCATGATGGCACACACTGACTCAGCTCTCACAGCTTCCGATGGGAAGCTACAGAGCTGCATTTTGAGTCGGGACAGTTGGTTGTTGCTGTGTAGCAGGTAAGCTGCACTTTTATCTTTAACTGTGGATTTATTCTGCAAATCTGGAGGCAACCTATGTTAGGGCAATCCAAACGTGTGGCAACCTTAACATAGACCCAGGATAATCCCAGGTTTATATCCTGTCTGGAGGGATCCTGGCACCCATCCAACTAGTGTAAGTCAACAGTATTGTGGAGAGGAGTCTCAGAATATCACTACAGATGGGAGACGGAGGCCTCCAGGGTATCCATTGTGCTGTAGACTGGAGGCCCAGTCTACCAGTATAGGCCAGTAATGCCTCAGAGGCCAAACTGCATTATTGAAGGCTTCCAATTTTACCTACTATGTAAAAGCAAAACCATTTTATAAAATACTTGTTCTTGTAGTCTATGCTGTTTTCATTTCCCTTCCTCTTAGATTTTCCTGCCTTTTGGCAATCAATCAACAAGACATCCTGCAGCATAAGATTCTGCATTACCAGCTAAGGAAAATGCTTCATGTATTGACTGCTTTCCAATCCAAGTAACAGAGCAGGGGAAGGAAAACAAAATATTAATCTCTATGAAGTCTGCAACAACCTCTCATCTTATATCCAGCAAGAATGGAAAGCGAAAACTCTAGCAGCAATTAGGGCGTCAGTAGCTGCAAGATGGCAGCGAGCGAGTGAGCAGAGCATCCCGCATGCCTTTGTCTTACCTGACTAAATTGGTTTTCAGAGCTACAGTATATGCTCTGTTGCTCACCATCACGGCCTCTGCTGAGATAGTTGATACTGAATTCTTCTAACTTCTCTCTTTCAGCACAGAAGTATCAAGCTGAATAAGAATCCTGGAGAGACACCCTACTTTACTTCTATGGTCCTTTCTACACTTTCATCCTCGGTCTCATAGGTCTGCATGTTAGCCTGGATTTGTGAGACTGATTAGATGGAGTGTAATCCTGATCAGGGAGGGCTTGATTGGCATCACTATTAGAAGTTACCAGAGCGTGGACAACTGGGACAATTTATTCTCACCCAAAACCCAGTTTCTAACAGCAGTACCACCCCATCACTCAAAGAGGTGTTCACACTCCCTGAATGTACCCAGTTTTACCCTGATGCCTAGATTTAATTAGCCATGAAGAGTAGGGATCCACAAGGTTAGTTGAACCCCAGCAAGCACCTTGTCCACATTCTCGGGCCTCAGTCATTTAAACCAATCCAAGATAACAGGATCAGATGGATCTCTGGAATGTTTTTAATTGTGGCTCCAGTCTCCTACAGATCTGAATGATTTTGACCTCAAATTACCCTGCAGACCTCAAAATTTGTGACAGCAGATGCCAACAGATGCCCTTCCCTTCTCAGGCTAGATTTCAAAAGGCTGTTCAACACTCAAAAAAAAAAAAAAAAACCAACCTCTGCCAGATGGCTACCTGAGGATGCA
>MTQE01000401.1:25507824-25547731 GCA_014337955.1 Aspidoscelis marmoratus
AAAAAAAAAAAAAAAACCAACCTCTGCCAGATGGCTACCTGAGGATGCAATGGTGGCAGAGAAATAACTCCTTTTCACTACCACTAGACCCACCTGGTAGGCACAATAATGTGCTCTAACCTGTGTTCGCTAGGTTCACATGGGATTTATACCACCTGCACTCTAACTGTTGACCCCCCTGCTTCATCACCTATAGCTCTGTGGAATACCATGGTGCTTTAGGAGCTTCACAGTTGCGTTGAGGTTGCTTTAGTTTGGAGTAGATGGCTCTGCTCACCTCAAGATTCCACAGAAAGACTAGAACCTTGGCAGAAGTGACATCTATGTCAACCGGGAAATCCCTCAGGGCATTCAGGAACTACTCAGATTTCATAAGTCTCCAAGGGCAGACCATATCAATCAGTCTCCCAATCGAGAAGCTGCTACTGCAAGTCCTCACTGGGCTTATCACAAGCCTTACTATCAATAGATTTTTGCCAATCCACTCGATGGCAAGACTAAATCAAGGGAATGTCCTTCCTGGTGTGTTGGACCACTCATGAAGGCTATGAAGAACTGCACTGGTTCACTGAGTCTTCTCCTAGCATGGATGTTGAAATTCCTCAACATCACTGTGTTAGCAACTTCCAATACCAATATCTCAGGCACCTCAGATAGAACGGTTTCAGGGCAGTGTGGTGGAAAGCACACTAGCAACACTTCTATCCCGTCTCTTTCCCAACTGCACAAAGCAAATTGGTTGCCTGGTAAGGAAGACAGAAGTCTTTTCAACACTCTTTCCATATCCCACTGGTCTGGAACAGTGCTGCACCAAAATAACTTTGGGAACAGAGCTAGGTGAGACAAAGCACACCCAGTTCATTCATCCAGGTTTCAATAATGCCTGCCAGATCGGCCTCTTCATTTAATATCAAGTTGTGTATAAAAGATGTTTTACTTTGGATCGATCTGGCTTTTAAGAGCAGCACTACCAGAACGGTTGGTGAGTTGACATGTATTAAACTCTGCCAGATAAAAGGCAGACCAGAAGGAGTGATAGCTTTAATGCTTCTAACACTCCTTCTCCTAAACCAAGTCTACCTCCCAACACTATACCTCCCTGTGTTGTGTTTGCCCCAAGTGACAATCCCCCTCTCCTTTCCTGCCTTGATATATTATTCCCACCCATCCCTAAGACACCAAGTAAGCTAAAAGGATAATAAACAACAAAATGAGTCCAAAACAAGATTTAAAACATACATTACAAGCAGGATAATGGGGCTGGCCCTTACCTTCATTTTCCCTAAAAAGGTTCTGCAAAGAGATGACACCCCCCCCCTTTGGCATCACCCCCCCCCCATTGGTGGCAATCCTGCCGCCACAAGCAGCATTCCTATGTAGGCCAGACTCAGCCAAAAGCTGACCCTGGCGAGAGTTGAAAGGAGCTGCTAACTGCTTTTTTTAGTTAGGCCCCAGTCCCACTAAAGGTCCAAAGAGAAGCCAGAGATAGCAGCTAGCAGTTGCTCACATGCAGTACAGCTCAGCTGGAAGAACCGTTGCAGATCCCAGATGGAAAGCCAACCACTGGTAAGTCTATGTGGGCTGGAGATATTCTTCTTCCATGCAGTACAGCTTCTGTTTCTCTCGGCCACTGATTGCTCACATTTTGTAAAGTGAGACAACCAAAAGCACCCTATGAGTTTGGTCAATACAGGCCGTGTCTCGAAGAAGAAGAAGGAGAAGGAGAAGGAGAAGGAGAAGGAGAAGGAGAAGGAGAAGGAGAGTTGGCTTTTCTACCCTTCTTTTCTCACCCATTTAAGGGGACTCAAAGCAGCTGACAAAGCTTTCTATTCTTCTCCCCCCAACAGACACCCTGTGAGGTAGGTGGGGTTGTGAGAGCTCAGAAGAGAGCTGTGACTAGCCCAAGGTCACCCAGCTGGCTTCACGGGGGAGGGTGGAATTGAACCCAGTATTCCCAGATAAGAGAGTGGCTCCCTAACCTCTAGACCAAACTGGCTCACATAAGCCATTCAAATTGCATTGGAGGGACACTGAGGGTGTGTAGAAGGATTTCAGTGCCCCTCTAGGGAGCCAAACATTCAGTGTGTGAGAAGCAGCTCTGAGGCCACACGTTGCACACTGAGCTGAGCCTTCAACAAGGAAACATGCAGCATGTTTGTGTGTTGGCCAGCCTGCACATAGCAGTACAGCTGTTAAGCTCTTTCTGAAACTGACAGAGGCCGCGAGGGTAACCTGCTACAGTAGAGATGCCTCTTACCAGTGCAGTGGAGATGACCCAATGTTCTGTTATGTAGGTATACGTAAGAATGGAAAACAACAAATTCCTACTTTGGCATTACAGTTGAGAAAAGCGTAACAGATGGACCTTCCTCTTTCTCTCGGATTTCTTGCCTGTTAGCAGGCAGACTGTACTTTTCTAATCAAACTAACATGGGAGATAGAATTTTCCCTTTTTGCTTAACAAGTGGAGGATGTCACATCCTATACTAACTTCCTATGTTATAAATTACTAAACACAACAAACAGTTCTGAATCAGTATCATCTTGCTGTCCCACTTAGGGTTGCTGCTACTCACATCTCCTGCAAAGAATTTTCCCCAACCATTTTAATGGAGGTTTCCATTATGAATGAGAAGGTTTCCATATGTGGAATCCCCAAATTAATACTAGTGGACCACATTTCCTGCACTAAAATTACAGAATATGTGAAATGTGCTGCACACAATGCTCCTTTCTCTCTCCCTGCAGCTTTAGAAATTTGATTGACTTGCTTTTTTATTTACTGTTTTTTTCTTTACCTAATGGTGCTCATATATTTTTATTCACTTAGAGATGAATCCTACAGCGACACTGTGCTCACTTTATGGAATCAGTTCCTTTCTCTTGCTGATATGGTCCTGAATCTTTTTTCTTTTTCCAGCACTAATGCATTATAGGGATATTGTCTTCTTGCTGACAGATGCAGACCTGATTGGTAATTTATTGTGTCCAAAACTGTTCCTGAGAGAAATGCACACACATCTCTGTCTTATCACAATACTCAGTATGGTTCCCTGTTTTACCCTGTCTTAAGCAGCATTCACAGAACACATTTTATGCTGCTGTGGATGCACTATGTGAGGACAGAATCTGCATGACCCTGTCCTTTCATAGTACTGTCAGTGAGGCATATACTAAATAACTCAATGGTCCTGTTCAAATCTTATCAAAACAATACCAAGTTCTGCCTAGTGCCCAATAACCATAACAACCTACTTTGTAGCTAAGCTCATGCCCCACTCCCATCTAGTTGCCTTCTGCTCACCATTTACAACTACAGAGAGGTTCTTGGGTGTGTGCACAAATGCAATTTTTGACATTTGATTCAATTTGAATCGAATATTCAGATATCTGAATTCGGCTGAATAGAGAAAAAATTAATGCATTAAAATTTCAACTGATTTAAATACATTCGTATCTATTCATACGAATATTCAATACATATTTGATGATACAAATGTTGTCAACATTCGTATGTGTCCGTACGCATCTGAATGCATCTCGTTTTTATCCTGTGCGCATCTTGTTTTCATCCTGTACATATCTGAACAAACGCGTATTGATACAAATAAGATGTGCATGGATACCTATGTAACACGTATGTATCCATACACATACGAATGTCTGAATTATTCTTACAAATGATTTGAAATATTTGGATTCGTTTGAATATTTAAAAATGAATGTCTGGACATTCGATTCAAATTTGAATGTTTGAATTCGGTTGAATTCAATCGAATAACGAATATTTTGAAGATTCTTGCACATCCCTAGTTCTCATGACCTTAGCGGTCTACCTCTAAAAGTTTAAAAGCAAAACTGGGAGGGTTGGAAGCCCACAGCATTAGAACTTAAATTGGCTGTTTGGTCTAATTTGAACACCATTGAACACCTTCACAACTTTGAAAACCTTTGAACCTTGCTCGAGCATGGTGTGCTCA
Source organism: Aspidoscelis marmoratus (assembly GCA_014337955.1). Taxonomy (NCBI): domain Eukaryota; kingdom Metazoa; phylum Chordata; class Lepidosauria; order Squamata; family Teiidae; genus Aspidoscelis; species Aspidoscelis marmoratus. The sequence continues at coordinate 25,511,805 of MTQE01000401.1, forward strand.
GTAAATTTGTTTGAATCCCCCTTCGTTCAGCTTTAACTTGAACTCTGATTTGAATCAGGCAGGGTGTTCTGTACAAACTCAAACCTTTTGAACACCTCTATTTGATTCAAACAGGCCTGAACCTGAACTTATTCAGCATATCTCTACATAGAACCACTTGCCACCAAGGAATGAAATGGTACAGACATGGCAATACAGAACTCACTATCATGGACCTTAAGCATCTGGATGGGGTTCCTTGGGTGCCCAGCCTTTGCTTCATCTAAACTCCATTGTGCCTGACTTTGGGACCTCTGCTATATCTCCCACTGGTAGGGAACCAAGGTGGCCACTTGGTGTTTTCATGGCTATGGTAGGAGGGCTCTGTAGTGGCAGAGGCCTTCCTATGAGTGGAGGTCAAAAGAGCTCAGCAAAGGAACACTCCACCATATCCTAGAGGGTAGCAAATGAAACACCAATCTTTGAAAAGGGATCCAGGGATGTTCCAGGGAATTACATACCAGTCAGCTTAATATCAGTTCCAGGCAAGGTGACAGAAATCATAATTAAGGATAAATTACTGGAGCAAGCATTGATGAAAGGAAATAAACATGGCTTCAGCAAAGGCAAATCATTCCTTACACATTTGTTAGAATTCTCTGAGAGTGTTAATAAACATGTGAATATAGGTGACCCAGTTGGCATTCTCCATCTGGACTTTCAGAAGGCTTTTGTCAAAGTTCCTCAGTCAAAGGCTCCTGAATGAACTCAACAGCCATGGAATAAACATTTGGGATTGGTAACTAGCTAAAGGACAAGAAACAGAAAGTAGTAAAAAATGGCCAGTTCTCAGAGCAGAAAGAGGTGAGAATTGGGGTACCCCATGGCTCTGTTAGGACATGTGCCTTTTCATATATTCATGAATGATCTAGAAGTAGGGATAGGTAGTGAGATAGCAGTTTGCAGATGACACTAAATTGTTCAGGCTAGCAAAAGATGAATGTGATTGTCAAGAGTCCTAAAGGGATCTCTTGACACTGGGTGAGTGGGCAAGAAAATGGCAAAGGCACTTCAATCTTAGAAACTGAAAAGTGATGTACATTGGGGCAAAGAACTCCAATTATAAACTGATGGGGGCTGAGATTTCTGTGGAAGACCTGGAAAGGGATCTTGGGATTTTGGTGGACAGCTAAATGAAGTTGTCATCCAGTGCGCAGCAGCAGTGAAAAAAGCAAATTCAATGCTAGGGATAGTTAGGAAGGAAACAGAAAACAGGTTGGCAAGTGTCATTTTGTCTCTTTATAAGTCTATAGTGAGGCCACCTTTGTGTATGATTCTGGTCATTATATCACGGAAAGGATATTGCAGAACTAAAGGAAGTGTAGAAAAGGGCAACCGCAATGATCAAGGGACTGGAACACTCTGATTCTGAAATCAGGTTGTAATGTCTGGAGTACTTCAGCCTTGAAAGACAGTGTTTAGAAGAAGAGTTGGCTTTTCAGCCCCACTTTTTTCACCCTTAAGGGGACTCAAAGCAGCTGACAAAGCTTTCTGTTCTTCTCTTGACAATAAACACCCAGTGAGATAGACAGGGCTGTGCGAGCTCAGCAGACAGCTGTGACTAGCCCAAGGCCACCCAGCTGGCTTTGTGAAGGAGTGTTGAATGAAACTTACTGAGAACGAAATATGAGATTGGCACTCTAACCACAAGACCAAACTGGTAACCCAAGTATATAAAATCATGCATGGTAAGGAAAAGGTGGATAAATAAGTTGTTTTTATCTAACACACAACACACTACTCTGTAAAGCTGATGGGCAGGAGAACTAGGAATGACAAGGTGAATTTTTTTTTCACCCTGAGGGTTATCCATCCATGAAATGTAGTATCTGAAGAGGTACTACTAGAATGGATGTATAGGTACTGTCTCCAGGTTGCAAAGACAGGCAGGATGCCTCTAAAGTCCATTTTGAGGTGGTCAAGAGCAGGTGAAGGATTTGCCTTTACTTGAGATGCCCAGAAGCTATTTGTGGGCTACAGTGAAGTGGGGTGCTGGACTAGATGGGCTGTGGCCTGATCCAGCAGGGCTCCTCTTATGTTCTTATGGCAGCTGCACAATCAATTTCCCATGGAGAAAACAGTAGAACAAAAGGTCAGGTGTTACAGAGAGTGCTAAATTTCAGGAAGATCCTTTAATACAAGCACTGTGTTACTGCTATCAGGCCAGCTTCAAAATGCTGTTAGTAGTGAGCAAATCCATGACTGATTCAGATATCTAGATGACCACCTGGCCCACTAATGATTCCCTGACCCCTGAGAACAGAGAGAGCCATCTTGTTATTATTTTGCTTGGCTTAGTGCAGCAGCTCAAAACAGGCCTATTTCACAGTAGCCCCAATTATGGAATTATGCCCAACGTTCTCTACATTTAAGAACAAGACATACTTTTCTTGCCTTGCTTTTGGTGGTTAGATTAAGATGCCGCAGCTGTTCTAAATCTTAGTGCTACATTTTGTACTTTTTTAAAAAAATTGCCTCCTTTTATACTGCACATTAATTTTCACCCTTGCATCCCACCTGGAGTACACTTGGAGGGAGTAGATTTTTGATTTTTTAATTTTTTTTGCTTGCTACTTTTTTAAAAAAAATAAATTCTTCAAATGGAGCATTTTATTTCTCACAGTTCTTTTTGCTACTCCAGGCATAGCCCAGATTCCCTTTTCCATTCTACTGCTTGAATATTGCTCTCAATCTTCCAGCCAATGCTTGCAACCCTCTTCTCTTCTGTGGGCTTAACCTGGAAGCTCAATCCAGTCCTTCCAGCTAGACAGGGAGAGCAAGAGTCCAGGCCACGCCTCCTATCCACCCTTCCCTGGAAAGTGATTATGGATTTAATTAAAACTGGCTTGGTAAATAAAAAACATATAAAATGCAATTTGTGTGTGTAGTGACGGGTGACTATGGAGGGTGTATTATTAAATGTTTTAATTAGCATGCTCGCGAGCGATAGTGCCCCTCCATTGCTTCGGTGCTGAAATCCTCGGATGAAAGTGGAGGATGAGGAATGGGCAGACAAGCTTTAGGTTGGCAAGTCGGGAGGAACAATTTGTGCATTACAACCTCTGCCTGTGTCTCTTGCAAGAGACACTGCTGCTCCCTGTCACCCAAACAGCGAGCTGATGGTTAATATTTGTGAGACTTTGAAGAATGTCATTTACTGTACAGAAGTGGCTGTTTGGGAAACTTCATGCTGCAGTCGGGTTAAGGCTAAGGCCTGTCTTTACAAAAGACAATGCAAAATTAGCATCAGTTGGAGTGAATTGCCTGGGGTGTTTACATATCGCACCACATGAACATTATATGTTTCCATATTTAGCTGTTGCATATTCCAAAACTTTACTTACAGGAATTGTTAGCTGACTGTAAGACGTTTAATTCATTTGCTTCCAAAGTCTTCACTACCCAAAGGTAGCCGCTTCTTGCTTCTCCAGGCATCAGAGCATGCTTTGAGCCAAGTCACTCAAAGTCCCACCACAAGGCTGGACTCAATGATTTTTGAGGTCCCTCCCAGCTTCACAGTTCTATGATCCTACGATTTCCATTTTGCATATAATCACACTTCAGAGCTGTGCAGTGTTTCAAAGCTTCAAAATGCTTTGCATCAGTTGATCTCCCTCCTTCCCTCCAAGGACAGCAAATGACAAAAAAAAAAAGGACCTTTGCCTACTGCTGAATTACAATTCCCATCTGCCCCACTTGAGATGGCCAATGGCAAGGAATGATGGGAACTATAGTTCAGCAACACCTGAAGGCCATATATTACCTGTCCCTCCAAGTTAATATTATGACCACCAGTCACATGTTTCACATCAAGGGCAAAGTCAAAGGACACATACTGCCTAAATGGTGAAGGTGAGATTCTGACTTGCAGCTCAGGCTACAAGCTATGTGTTGGAGAAGGATCAGTGCTAGGGAATTTCTACCACACACAGTTGCAACCTTCATGATATTGATCTGCCCTAGGGATTAGGGACGGGTCAAAAATGTTTGTTACCTTCACAATTGTATGAACTGTGAAGATTTGAAACCTCATTCAAATTGAATATTAGCTATAGTTAAAAGCTGACCTCCGCATGGGAAGCAAAAGCATTTGTGCCTTCATTCGAAAATTCAGAGCTGATTCAAAGCCGATTTGGAGAGGATCGGATTTGGAGGCATGACCGCTGGTGGCAGGGATTCACTACAAATTCAAAGTGAATTTGAATCCTAGTACATTTGAAGTGGCTCCATTCACACAAATGCAAGGTTCTGTCTCATTCACATCAGTGTAAAGTGAACGGAGGGAAAAAAATTATGCATATCCCTACTAGGGATATTTGAAAAGGACCTTTCAAAACAGTGTTATGAATAGTGTGATACTATTGTTGTTATTGTTATTGTCAGCCTGCCCTATTAGCTGAAGGTCTCAGAGCAGCTTGCAAATTTAAGCATAAAAATATAAAAAGCAGTATATACAAGAACCAAAAAGCAAACATAAAGGAATAATTTAAAGCTCAGTAAGACAGCTTCAGTAAATTAAAAAAACAGAGCATGTACAAATGAAACAACAAAAAGCAGTGAATGTGCTGAGGAGAGCGTGTGAGTTGGCCAAGTGCCTCTTTCTGAAGGCAGACTAGTTTGCCCTACTGGATGTGGTGAGGAAAAGGAGGAATCCAGTGGGAAACACAAATATTTGTATTTTGTTTTGCAAAGAACAGCATGCAAGTTCAAGAGGTTTAGTATCTCCCTTCTGAAAATGAAAGCCAAAACTCGTGTTTAGGAAAGGCAGCCAAGCAATCCTTATTCAAACATACACCATAATTCTTCTCATTGTGGTAGGTCAGCAGTATTAAGGAACGGGACGTAGGTTTGATGGATAACCACCACAGATATGGCAGTTGAGAGATCTGCTGAACCCCTAGGGGCTGGATAGTATGTGGCCCTCTAGGTTATAATTAATGGCAATAGCTCCTACCACAAGTCAACATGAGCCAATAATGTGGAGCTATTGGGAACTGGAGCCCCAGGAAAGCCTGAAAAACAGTGAAACAATTCCTTATCACAGCAATCATTTTGGTTTTGTTCATAACAAATATATGATGCCTACAGACCACCGAGCAAGATTGCTACAGTGCTCAAATGCTTTATTTAGCATTTATTGCTCAAATGTTTAATTTAGCAGAATTTAACTACTAGATTAATAGGAAGGCGGGAAAAGTCAGCGTGATGCCCTCCAGGTGTTTGGGAAGCCTCGGGTCTATTCGCTGCAGAAAGTAAAGTCACCACTGATTAGAGACGTACATGATTTTTTTTCATGTTCAATTCAAATAGAATCAAATGCGAAAGAAATTTGCATTTGTATTATTAGAGTCCCTTCAAATGTGGAAGGATTCAAATGTTCTTCGAATCTGATTCAGATCCCTGACACACCAGTCACACCTCCAAATCCCCTCTGAACTTGCTCTGAATGCTTTGAATCTGCTCTGAGTCCATTCTGAATCTGCTGCAGATGTGACTGTGCAACAGCTTTGCCAACTTCTCACGTTTGCACAAAATAACGAAGCTTCGAAAGAATGCACAAAAGCATTCACTTCGCATTTGAATGACAATCTTCAAATGTAGCCAACATTCAGTTTGAATGCGTATGTACGGATTCGTACGAATTTTAAATGTGGCAAATATTTGTGCACATCCCTACCAATGATGGGAAACTCAGCCCAGTAACATCCAGAAAGCATTTTGTAAGCTATTGTACAGTATGACTTCAATAAATCTGAGTAAAGGATAGTGTGGTCAGACCAAGTAAAACAGGGATCTAGAAAAGCTGATTTATTTTCCACCCTGATCATGCTTCATTTAGTGTGAAATAGAAACTTCTAATGCAGGTGTGATATTGTACAACAGAGAGGGTTCTTTAGAGAAAAAAAAACAACTCTAAGAGCAACATTCGGGACTCTAATTCAGCAAGCTTTTAGTCTGACATAATATAGATACAGAAACAGCAGCTCTCCAGGGTCCACTGTCAAGAAATCACAAGTCTTCCAATTACAGCTCTTCAAAAAGGCTTTGAGCAGGAAACTCAAGTGTGAACAATGTTTGCACACTGCCAAGCTTAAGTAAGGAAGACATATTAGTTATCTCAAATATCACCCTTCCCCCCAAAATAACAACTACACAAACCCCCAAGCAACCTGTAACATAATCCAATACACGGTGCCCCTCTCTTTCTTTGTTTCAGATTTTCAATTGCTTTAGAACGACAAATAAAAGTGCACTCAGAATCCTCTCACAGGGACTTTCTGTACTTCCCTTAATTCCAGATTTCAGTCCCCACCAGCCCTCTTGTGTCTGCATGCTGGAGTGGACTAGAGAGGCTCCACCCACTGCTAGTATGCTGTGTCTATACCAGTTGAGGTGTAATCCAAATCTGATCAAGATCACCTGGAGTTGTCAACACTGGCAACTGCCAGCATTTAGGTGGTTATGTCCTTAACTTTCTGGACTATCGAGGGACACACTTCGGTGGCGCAACAAAGCACGCCACTGAAATGGGTGCTTAGGAGCTTCAGGGCTAAAACATTTCATTCCTAACAGTCAGAGAGGTTGGAGGTCTGCTTGAAGCTGATGTAAGCTTTGGAGCTGGCAGAAGAGTTGGGATGGAACAGCTCTCGTTGTGCAGATGATGTTGTTCCAGCCCAAGCCTTGCCATGACTTGGACCAGATTGTGTAACTTAATCTGAAGCTGTTGATCAGCATCACAGCACAGTAAGTGCAGAAACCCATATAGACTATCAGGGCTGGTCCAGAGGATTATAAAATCCTGGACAGTGTATGACTTTGTTGCCTTCCAATAAGCAGATTGGCCAGGTGGACCTGACGGATGTAACCTGCTCCAATACATCACTTTTTCCTAGCTCTCTTCTAGGACTTCAGGCAAAGGTCTGATTCTTTAAATCCATGGGCATATTTAGAAAATATGCTGTGGGCTTTATATCTTCAGTTTGTTTCTCTTGCCCAAATATGAAGGCTCATAAGCTTTACAGGCACACAGAAAAGCTCTTGGGAGCTTTATTATACCCTTGAACACCACACTACTAACTTGGCACAGAGTATTTGAATTGCACTTGGACAACTAAAAGAAAAATTGCACATGTCATAAACAAAGGATCTAGGACACTTCAAGTATGAAGGATTTTGAGGCAATGAAACTCAAAGCACCTCAGACAAAGAAGATCTGTTGACCTGTTCAGATGGGTATCAGAGTCACATCCTTTTATGACATTCTTTGACGGTTTCTAGGATGAGGAACATGTTAAAACTCAACTTGGTTCATCATCATCTTGAATAAAGTGCTCTTAATGTTAAAAACAACGCTTTATTTAGATAGCTGAAACTTAACAGCTTTGAGACTTGTGCTGAGAGTGTTAGGCTCTTATCTGGAGATCTCCTGGTTCGATTCTGCACCCTTGCATGAAGCCAGTTGGGTGATCTTGGCTAGTCACAGCAATCTTTCCAAGCTCTCATAACCCCACCTACCTCACTGGGTGTCTGTTGTGGGGAGAAGAACAGAAAGTTTGTCAGCAGCTTTGCGTCCCCTTAGCGGTAAGAAATGTGGGGATACAAAAACCAACTTTTCTTCCTCCTCCTCGCATTTCCAGTCTCAAAATCAAGACAAAGATATTCATCTGTTGGATAGCTCTCTCTTGAAGGATAGCAGTCTTGGGAATTGGCTGAAGCATAAAGAGGAAGGCAATTTTTCATTCTCTAAGTGCCTGAGGACATAATCCTGTGCTCCCACCTACTAAGGTTACAGTGGGATAGTATTGGAACTGATGATCTGGCAAGCCTTGTGCAGGGTCCTTGTTTCTCCCTCACTTCTATTTGCCTCTGGGAATTGTTTTTATTTATTTTATTTAAGACATTTCATACCAACTTCCATTTCAAGACTTCTCAAAGCAGCTTACAATACATTTAAAACAAGCAGTTAAAAGACATTAAAAACTGAGTGGGCCAGAGGAGAAACAACCTTTCATACATGCATAAAAATGCAGGCCTTTAATAGGTAAGGGTAGGTGCCTCATGTACAGGGGAGGAGAGGGCATTCCAAAGGGAAGGCGCTACCACTGAGAAGGCCCCACTGCAAGCTAGCCTAAGATGGCATTCAGTATTACTTGGAACTGCAGTAAGACCTCTTCATATGATCTCAGGGCTCTTCCAGGATTATAATGTCCATTCTCCACTGCCACTCATTCCTGAAACTGTACCACATCACTTACATTATTTTATTTACTGAGCCTGTATACAGTAGTCATCCAGAAACCAAAGTTCTGGGCAGTTTATATTTAAGGACCTTTTTTTTTACAGTCTCTGCTGGTTTTGAGTAAGGGAGAAGTGGGCTCTGCTTCACTAACAGGGCACACTGCTACACCACTGCACTATCCCATTAATGCAAATATTGCAACAGTACAGAGCGGAACTAACTTTTTAATGAAAGGAACAGTGGATAGGCAAGAAAAAGCTGTATGACTGTATTTCAGCTAATTTGCTGTTGCGTTTCAAATGTGTGTCCCAGAAACTTGATAATAAATTACTCTAAAAGCCACTAGTATCAATGGCTACTAGAATGGATGCCTATGTATTCAGGCTGGGGGGACAGGCAGAATGTCTCCGAGGCCATTTGCTGGGATTCAAGAGCAGGAGAAGGTTTGCCCTTGTCTCTGCTTGAGATGCCCATAAGCAGTTGGTGGACCACTGTGTAGGACAGGATGCTGGGCTAGATGGGCTGTGGCCTGATCCAGCAGGGCTCCTCTTATGTAAGAGGTAAATATGGTAACAACTCCCCTGCATAACTTAGACCGCATACAGATGGGGTATAATACTTGGGATTATCCAGAGCCTATGTTGGGATTGCCACACATATCCTTGGCAAACCCAACATAGCCTCAGAATAATGGAGTGATATCCCACAATAACTTTATCATAAGAAAATAATCTCCCAACTTACCTGGTCTTGATGCTTGCTCCTGGGAGCAGCCATTTTGGAAATGGCCATCTCACATGTGCAGGGCCAAACCAGACCTAAAATGGTGGCTGCACATGCACATGGGGGCATTTAATATTTGGATGTATATGCCATGGCATCACAGGAGCAAGCATCCAGACCAGGTAAATTCTTTCACTTGCCCACGTAGTTGCCCAGCCATCTGTGCAACTAGCGATTCTACCATAAGTGCTTTCTTCTGGAATATTTGGAATACTGCTAAATGGCATTATATCTAGGTGTCATCTGGAAGGAACCTTAGATGAAAAAAATGCATCTTCCCTTAGTTCAAACCAAACTAGAATGTCTTTCCTGCAGTGAAAAATAAAGCACAGGAGCTGTCTTTGGTGCTGAAAAAGAAAATAATAGCCTTTAGATGAGAAGGTGCTTTCCTTCTCTTCTGCCAAACACTAAATCTTTGTAGCTCTGTTGCAAGCTAATATACTCAAGATTTTCAGGCTTGTTTAACCCCATTGGACTGTTTTTGTGGACAAATGCTGGATAGCAGTTGTATTTTTTATCAGGTGTTGTGACCCATCTGGGGACCTTTGGGTGAAGGGCAGGATACAAATGTAATAATCAATCAATCAATTCCACAGAAACTGAATTTTGACTGCTTCACTTTGCACCCCTGAACAGCTCTACCACACTGAGGAGTGCAACAGGTGGGTGGTTGTCAGGCCGGGCAGGGCAGGAGAGCTCTGCACATCTGAAAACCTAACTTGTGAGTCATGGAAGACACGGGGCCTTAGCTTCAAAGTGTTTTTGGTGTCTCCCCCAAAAAACACAGCTCTCATCGGCTGGAAAATTTCCAGTTTCCAGTTGTTTAGGGGAAGCAGATCAACACCTATATAACGTGGAGAAGCAGCCATTGTTTGGTTAAACTTGTTTAACCAAAACAGGGAGCCTTTTTGTCTTCATATCACAGCTGTCACTTTTGGGAACTGATGCACAAAATACCATGAAGCTATTTATGAAGGGCATCAATATGTAGCCAAGGAAAGGAAGACAAGACTTCTTGTTTTTCACTTGCTATATGGAAAATACAGACAACAGTATGGCCGTGCAACAACACAGAACAGAGAGCTGAATTAGTGACTTTGACAGCATTAAATGCGCTTTCCTTTCCCACCCAAAGCGAGCAAGAGTAAAACACTGTCACATTTCCAAATCTGATTAACTGAATGATGTTGTGAGGTCACTGCATTTATTTCATGGTGCTCAATTAACTTGGAGAAAAATAATGTCAGAACCAATAAGGACAAGGAAGAACAGTAAGACCAGAAAAGAAAAAGTAAGAAAAGCAAGATGCAGCAAAAGCAACTCAAATGCTGCTCCTTTCAAAATCTGAGGAGGAAAATTTGCATCCCTCTGAAAGTTCCCTTGCCTCAGAGCAAAAATATAGCATAAACTTATGTATTAATTACCATGTGTGTGCGCGTCTGTATGAATAATATTTTCTTGTGCCCTATTCTATAAAAGCCTTTAATGGCATTGTGTACTTTCTAGTTCTTGCCAAAGGAGAAAAAAAGTAGGCAGTTTCCGTGTATGCGCCATCATTCAAAACGTGTTGCCTTCAATATGTATAAATTTCGCATTATTATTCAGGCACAGTAGTACCAGAATAATTAAGGTTGCATCAGGAATATAATGGAGGCTAAAACATTTAATATCTCTAAAAATACTCGATCAATCTTAATGAAACTTTCTAGGGGGTTAGTTCCAAGGACTTTTCAATTTTCTAAACAGTTATGGTTTACAGCACTTGAATGTTAAGGGCCATGCATTGGATTTTAAAAGATGAGAAATGTGTCCCAGTCTTCTTCAAAGCATTTTTTTTTTTTTTTGCAAAATGCTTAAAGAAAACTCTCAGTTTGTTCCACAGGAGCTTTATTGTAATAGCTTAACTTAGAGGGTGGTTTAAGTGATTTTAATTATCCCAAATGTCCATTATGGGGATTTGATTTCTATCCTGGAGCATGTTGTTTGGATGTTTCCTGGGACTGGTTTCACTGACTTCATTATTTAAATGGAAAGATGACCCACCATGAAGGAACAGCTTAAAGAGTAATCAGTGTGTTGGTTTTCACTGCGTGGGACAGATGAATATTGGTATTCTTAGATCCAGCATTCCCATGCTCTCCCATCTCAGAAACCCAGATATAAGAGTAAAATAATTTTGGTCTTGCTCTGCAGCTGGGAGTTTACAGAGCAACAACTCACAATGGCCATCCATTTCTACCCTTACACTAGAAGAGGGAGTAGGCAAAAGCTAAAGTAATGGAAACATGTACACTGGATTAGCTATGAAAAACAAGAAACTGCTCTGCTCCATTCCCTGTGTAATTTGTTAGTTAACTTTCTCCCTAGTCCTCTGTGATTACTTCCTCGTGTCCAAAATGTCACTCACATCTGCTGCTAAACACCAAACCTAAGAACTCTAGTTTAAACCCCTTCCTCTGTATTTGTACGTCAGCTGCAACACACTTTGCGGGGATTCAAACACAGGTGAAGGTTTTGCCCTTGAGATGCCCCAAAGTATTTGGTGGGCCGCCATGTGAGACTGGAAGCTGGACTAGATGGACTGTGGCCTAATCCAGCAGGATTTCTCCATCTCGAATTCATTCCTAGGTACCACTCCAGGTTGGAGAGGCAAGTAGGATACCTCTTAAGGCCATTTGCATAGATGTGAAAACAGGTGAAGGTTTGTCGTGTCTCAGGCAGGTGAGGGCAGCGAGGCAAACAAACATGCATGCTCACAGCAGTCTGTTGGGGGGCTCAAGTGTAGGCAGCATCAGGTCAGTCCAAAGTCAGGGTTCCAGAGGTTCAGCAAGAGTCACAGCAAGGTCCAAGAGTCAGTTTCACATGCGAAGACAAATACTTTGTCTGCAACGCCAGACCAGCGTGTGTTGCTTGGTTAAGTAGGGGAGGCTGCTACATGCCCTTGATGGTGCAGCTGTGCCAAGCACTGTGATCTGCGTATCACCTGTTTCTGTTATTGAAGGAGAAGAGGGGAGGGGCACTCTTGGGTCTGGCTGTCTGAACTCTCATCCCCAGAACTGTCTGTGTGCTCCCCCAAAACTGCCCCCTGGCTCTCAACGACCGCGCCGCTGTGCTCTGGTTGCTGCCCAAACTGCTGGGCCATTAGAAGTGCACCCTCGCTCTCCGAAGAGGAAGCTGGAGTGGCATGAAGGGGCATGACAAGGCTTTGCCTTTGTCTTCTGCTTGATATGGCCAGAAGCAATTGGTGGGCCATTGAATGGGGCAGGACACAGGATTAGATGGACTGACATTCTTATGTTTCTATGACTTTAGATATATCAGGTATTAGATTATGAAAGTGAATTTTAATTAATCAGGGGATGAAATGGCAGGAGGTCAGTTTTTTTTTTTTTTACTAAGTTAACATTTTTGCACAAAATTTTAAGAGTATGTTTGTATTAAAAATAAACAAATTTAAAACTAATGAGTCAACTCTATTAGAAGTAAATTATGCAGCTCCTAATGCTCAGCTTTAAAGGCCATTATGGATGTACACTGAATTGGTCATGATCAAGTCATTAACTTCTTAAGTGGAGCTCTCTTTAAAGTTATTTTCAATTATCTACAAGAGTTTACCTTGTATTTTGAGAGCCTGATTTGGTTCTTACACGTTTTAGATAAATAGCATGACAAATGGTTCCCTGTAAGTGCTCATCAGATAAAGCTGTTTAGAAGAGGATTGGGGAAGTTCCTGAAATGTACAGTCTTTTTGCACTTATAGTGTGCCTGCACTCAGCTGCTACTGCTACTACCAGAAGTGAACTAATCCCACTCTGGAGAAAAGCAGTCCACAGCTTGACTGACTAAGACTAGCCACTTCCTGAACAGCAGCATCCACACCCTCATTGAGGTGGAGTGTGGCAAGTGGCAATGGGGGTGCAAATGCAGCTATGTAGTTATGTACAGCATCCAGATAACCATGGCAATTTATGGTCCCTTTTTGGATGTTGCCATGGGCATTATTGTGGTGATCTGGCCTTCCTGGCTTAGTCATCTGCACTTCTAGTGCTGCTGACCTGATATGGAGCTTTACCAGCACTTGAAGTGTGGATGGCTGCCACTGTGCTGGGTCTTTACCTGACTGGTATGGTATTGTTGTACCATTCCAGGCAGGTAACTGTGAAAAGGCCTGTGGGCACTTCCCAAGAGTAGAGTGAGAGATAAAGGACCCCTAGGAATGACTGTGAGGATCTTGCCCAAAGTTAGCCTTTCAAGATCATCCTTAGCTAGCCACATGCAAGCTAAATTTCCAACTTGGCGATGGCATGTAGAATTCAGCATTTCAGTACATACATATGTGCATGGCTGACAGTGTGCATGACAAAGTGTATATGCTCAAAGCTATTTATATTACTATCCCATGTCCAGAGGTGAATCGAAGTGGCCTTCTTGGCTTGGAGTAAGAACGCCTAATACATTCTTTCATGCACAGAGGATAGAAGTTATTGGGAAGTTATATTTCTACTTGACTACAGGGTGTGAGAACTTATCATCTCCATCACAGCAGAAGCTGCTGCATTTTGCATTTTCTGTCCACAATCTGTGGTTTGGTCAGGATCATGTGTTTGGCTGTGGTGGCACCCTGGCTGGCATTCTTTACTTTAAATTTGTCTACCTTTCTTACTGAGTATATAGCATGAAGTATAATCTAGTTTTACATCTATGCAAGCAACATTCTTATGTTAGGGCATTATCCTTTGCTCACGCTATAAAAGAGACTTCCTTTTAGCACATTGGATAGTGTGCAGAGGGATATCTAGTAAAGCCTGAAGGAGGCCCTAAAAAGGATTCAAAGCAAAAGCCAGAAACTGCAGCCTCCCTTTGCTGCCAAATCAGTGAAATTATTTTTGTGTGTGTGCTTGGAAGATATTGTCAGCTTGCCCGAACCTATATGCATACCCAATCAGCAAGCAAGCAAGCAAAGAAACTGGCATCTCCCTGGAGAAATGAAAGCTAGGTTTGCTGTAAAGATGCCCCAAATTCTAAAGTCCTACTTGGATTAATGAGCAAGAGACTGAAGCATGTGGCACCTGATTGTATTGGAGGGACTGTGGGAGCCTTGCCGCTCCAGACTTGATTAGCCCTGGTTTCTCTCCCATTAGGAATCCTTCAACTCTGATTGTAGTAAACCACAATGTGGCTCTGAAGAGTCACCTTTATTGTATGCCCCAGTTACAGTCATCTTTTTCCAATCAAGCTTTCTTGTTCCAGCCCATCAGGAGAGCGAGAGAAACAAAGAAACCTATTCATAGATCAGACAGTTGGGTGATATAAAAACTGGACACTTCCATCAGCTTGGTGTGAAGCTGACAGTTTTGGCATGCACAGTTTTGGCATTGTGTGCCTACGTGTGGCCAGCATGTATGGCCAAAGTGGGATGCCCTAGGGTGCCAGAATTTGCACTTTAGGTAAGTCCTGGGAACTTTAAGACAGGGCATGTGTGCAAAATGTTACTGCCTGCCACCACCCCTGATCTTCACTTTTCTGGGACACTGTTCCAGGGAAGTGAAGTCCAAATTTCCCCGGAGACAAAGAGCCAAGCAGATGAGTATAAATATAGCTCCCCCTAAAGCAATAGCTATGTGCATATCTATTCCCACTACTAAAAACAACTGAGTATTTCCCACATTGCAGTCTGGTGCCTCTCTCTGTCTTCTACAAACTGAGGAGAGAGAAGCAGGAGCCTAGGAAAAGACAAATCCAATCCAATTTAAACACCTCATTCATGCAAATGTTGTCATATATATGTCAGGCAGCCTCTGACATTCAGTTTGGGTTAGGAGTGGACTTCCCATCATGCACCAAAGCATGCACTGTCAAATTTGCCTCAGAATATTGCACAGCTGTGGATTAACAGACTCCTAGCACACGTGGGGAAAGCTGGATTAAGAACATGCAAATCTGGAAGATACAACCCTAAGATGTGCTACTTCTATTTATGGAAGCAAATCTTGCTGTGTCAAATCCCTTCCTTAGAAAATGTCTGACAATTCCATGCTCTCCTCAGCTGTGGCATTTTATCAACTCAGAAATCCATTCAATTCAGGATATCTATATTTATCAACTGCTTACTAGTATTTTATTTCACTTCCTTCCAGATTTTTGCTCTGCGTCATTGGAACTGGCATAGTTTATGGCCTGTCTGTGAAGATTCAATAAGGGTTTTCCCCCTTTTATACTATCCTTAGCAGGTCATTTCCTCTTCTCTAGATTGGTTTCAATATGTATTTCTAAAATATGCTACTCTAAAACACCACAGTAACAGTGCAGATTCGAGCAGCTACACCAACAAACCAATAGCAACAACAATGTACAAACATAAACCCCTGGACACACAGTTATCTTCCCATTGTGCTTCTGCCTTGTCAGAATTCAATTTCCATTTATAAGGCTTCATAGGGTCCACAGAACATCAAAACACTTGGATTTTCAAGAGAAATGTTAGTAATCTGTCACCACCTCACTTCTGAGTCCTAGATAGCCTTATGCAGGGCTTCATAAACAGGCCACCCCCCAAAAAGCATCATAAAATGGAAAGAGATGGGACTGAATAGAGAAATCCCCCTGCTATACTTTAAAGTCCCTACAGTGTTCTTGCTGGTGTAGAATTCAACATTAAACAAAAGCACTGATTGTCATGAGTCATGAACAGTAAGTACACTTGCATATGAATATCTTACTTTCTAGAACCTCCATCCAGTGACCAATCCTTCACATTTTGTTTCCATCTAATTTGGGGACCTGCATTTCCCTCCAATTTACTGTGTGCTGATTCAGTTGCCCCATGCTGATTTAGTTGCAGCAGCTAAAATCTATTTCCTCTCCTAATCCTGCTGGGGTGATTTGCTCTTGAATGCAGATTCCTTGATAACTCACAATTCAGCACGCACACTGCTTCCAGGTTTTTTTTTTTTTTAAAGAAACATTTTTCTTGTAATACCTACAGGGCTCTAGTGGGTTTTTTTAAGGGACATTAATGGTGTGTTTTTTAGGGCACTGCATGCAAGTCATCTTTCAACAAAGCAGCTATGAAATAATGAATATGTCTGCATCAATTGATTCCTGCTGTTCCTGAACCTTACTGGCCCATGACAAGTAGACAGATAACTCCACTCTTCACCATCCCTTACGAAATTCTCAGCTTTTCCCTATCTTGTTACTAGGAACAGAAACATGGCCACTAACAATATGCTTAATGCCAGTGTCTACATTTTGACTGGAATATGTAGAGTTGCTTCTAAGGACAAGAGAGCTAAGGGGCTGTCGAATTAAATGAAGAAACACATGTCACTTCATTGACTTGTAAGAGATTTAATTCCAATCCACAAGAAGAAGAAACTTTAAGGAACAAGTTACACCCAAGGCTTTTCATACAACTTGCCTTATGCCAGATCCAGACTACCCCAAAGACTCCGACTCCAAAAATCAGCTTTTAGATGTTTAAAGTTTCTGATCTCATCATTAGGGGCCTGAAAAGGCTGCTCTTGCTAGAAAGAAAAACCAGGCTTTCCCCATACCTGCCTGGAGTCTTGTCAAGCCTGGGGGACTAGTCTTCTTCTGGATATTTTCTTCTGCACATTGGGTTGCCCCACCTGCACTGGGATGAAGCAAAGCCTGGCCTAAGCAGCCTTAAAGGCTATCAGACTGAGAGACTGGTATACCTGTTTTTACAGGTCTATACAGGTCCCACTAGACCATCTCAGGGAGGCATGCGGAAGGCTGCACACCTCCTTGTTCCAATTTAAGACAGGAACCCATTTTGGTGGTGCACCAAACTGCATTGCTGAAATGTGTCTCCAGCAGAAAACCGAGTTCCTAGTGCTTGGTGAACTCAGAAATGGTTCCATTGATCAAGCCCTCTTTGGAAGCAGCGTGAGGTGCTGTCCTGGGACAGCCTTCTGAATGCCGAAGACTTGTCCTGGGATTGGGGAGCCAATCCTGCCACCGGAATAAGTTCAGGTTGGTCCTTTCTTGCTGGGCTGGCCCAATATGGTAAGTGCAAAAACAGCCTCAGAGGCAGGAAAAGTGCAGGTACCTCCAAGTTTGCACCAGACGTTGGCATCTTCAGGTATATTTCTATGATTCTGCTTTTGTACCTAAGCAATGAAGTGTGCCAGAACTATTCTTCCAGGTGCAGTGGCAATCTGCCAGATGTGGAGCTGACAAAGCAGTCCAAAGCAATAGTGAGCTTCTTGTGGCCATTTCCAGGAAATGACTGCTTTTGTAGACTAGGAATTCCACCATCTTTCATGAAGGGTTTGTACTGTCCCACCACTGCAGCGATCTGGTGTGATCTGTGCCAACTCTGGGTTAGAATGGGCATCTGGGATATTTGTGGCATAGTGGAAAGAACAAAAGAAAAGGGGCCAGCGCAGCAAGTTTTCTGATGCCTCATAAACACTGGATTGGCATGAGATAATATGATACTTTCTTGGTTTCCTTAACTGTATTTTGAACCATAATTTGCTTGTTCACTAAGCTTACATTTCAGGATTCCCCAGTGTAGTAGTTTACAGAGCCAATACAATAGCTTTAGGGCACTTATCAGGTGCTATGTAAAATTATACGCCCTTGAAATTGTTATTATTAACAACTATATTCAGGGGATTTTTAGGCTTAGAAAAAATAAAGTATGGGGAAGGAACAGGGCATGAACAATTGACTCTTGTAGAGAGTTGTTCCTCTGACAATTTCTCTGATGAGACAACTGCAACAGAATCACACAGAGAACTAGAAACAGTAGAAGTGGCATGTTTAACTAATGGTTACTTGAATAAACATATATCCACTGGCCACTGCAAACTTCAGATCCTGGTAAGGCCAATGACTGACAGAAAAGAGGTTTCTGTATGAAAAAGCAGAAGGCATACATCCTTCTGCTTCTAATACCAATCTTCAAAAAAGGATCCAGGGGTGATCCAGGAAATTACAAACCAGTTAGCTTAATGTCAGTTCCATGTATGATGTCGGAGAGCATCACTAAAGATAAAATTAGCGCACTCATGGAAGAGCAAGCATTGTTCAAGGAAAGTCAGTATGGCTTCTGCAAAGGTAAATAATGCCTCACCAACTTGCTAGAATTATTTGAAAGTGTCAGTAAAAACGTGGCTAAAGGTGAACCAGTTGACATTGTCTATCTGAACTTTCAGAAGGCTTTGGACAAAATCCCACATCAAAAGCCAATGAATAAACTCATTAGCCATGGAATAAAAGGACAGGTTCTGTCCTGGATTAGTGACTGGCTTAAAGATAGGAATCAGAGAGTAGTAATAAACAACCAACTCCCAGGGTGAAAAATGAAAAGCGGGGTACCCAAGGTTCAGTATTGGGACCAGTGCTTTTTAATGTATTCATCAATGATCTAGAAGAAGGGGTACATAGTTAAACTGATGATACTAAATTATTTAGGGCAGTAAAAACCAAAAGAGATTGCCAAGAGCTCCATAGAGATCTCTTGGCATTGGGTGAGTGGGCAATCAAGTGGCAAATGTGTTTTAATCTTAACAAGTGCAAAGTAATGCACACTGGGGCCAAGAATCCAAATTATGTCTATAAACTGATGGGGTCTGAGCTTTCTGCAACACACCAGGAAAGGGATCTCGAAGTTTTGGTGGACAGTTCAATGAAGGTGTCAACCCAATACACTGCAGGAGCGAAAGAAAAGCTAATTCAATGCTGGGAATAACTAGGAAGGGAATAGAAAATAAGTCAGCAAGTGTCATTTTGCCTCTTTGTAAATCTATGGTGAGGCCACATTTGGAATACTGTGTACAATTCCGGTCACCACACCTCAGAAAGGATTTTGTGGAACTGGAAAAGGTACAGAAAAGAGCAACCAAAATGATTAAGGGTCTGGAACACCTCCCTTACAAAATCAAACTGCAATGTCTAGGCCTCTTCAGCCTTGAAAGATGGCATTTAAGAGGGGACCTGATTGAAGTATATAAAATCATGCATGGTATAGAAAAGATGGTTAGAGAAAAAAACTTTTCTTTATCACCCAACACTAGAACCAGGGCGCACTCTATGAAGCTGATGTGTAGGAGGGTCAGATCAGACAAGGTGAAGTATTTCTTCACCCAGAGGGTCATCAATCTACGGGATTTGCTGCCAGAAAAAGTGGTAACAGCAACCAGCCTTGATAGCTTTAAGAAGGAGTTAGACAAATTTATGGATTCCAGGTTTATCAATGGGTACTAGAATGGATACCTAGGTACACCTTCCAGGCTGATAAGATAGGCAGGATGCCTCTAATGTCATTTGCTGGGATTCAAGAGCAGGTGAAAGTTTTGCCTTTGTCTTCTGCTTGAGATGTCCATATGCAGTTGGTGGGTACTGTGTGGAACAGGATGCTGGACTAGATGGACTGCGGCCTGATCCAGAAGGGCTCCTTCATGTTGGGGTGATCTAAAGCAGGCCCCACCTGCAGGGGCAGGGTCTAAACAGCCTTCCTTAGGCCACCTCAGAGAGTAGAAGGGAGGCTCTCAGTAGACCAGCATGAAACATGGGAAGGTACAGCTAGCAGGATTCGGAGCTATCCGCATGACAGCTGCTTGTTCCAGCTTAACTCCAGAGGCTGGAAATGGAAGTTTCACAGACTCTGAAGTTACTGGAGAGGAACACTACCACAAATAGCCCATTTTGGGGAGCCCGATAAAATGGTGTTGGGACTCTGCATGCCACTTGGCCTCGTCCAACTGTCCACTTGGCAGACAGCTGGACCAGTCTGCTGCCGGAAACCCTCGCGTAACTTTAGTTTCCCCCTGACACACTCTCTGGTGCCATTTTTGTGCTGGGAGTGGGCTTGCGAATGGCTATTGCCAGAGACTCCAGAGAAAGTGTGGGACCCACCCAACAGTCTTTCCCTACTTTATTCTGCAAATGATTTACAATAATTCATGGGAATATATACTTAAAAGCTGATATTAGGAACTGATTAGAGGATCAATAATGTCATCAGTGTTAACTCAATACTTGTTTTAGGTCATGAAAACTCTGAAGCAAAAAGGCTGCAAATCCTCTCTGTAGACTTCCAAATGCTATTTTATTTATTTACTTGTCCACTTGCTTTCACTGTTTTTCCAAATGGTTTTTACCCAGCATCATTCTTTCAGAAAGCATTTTCATTGTTCCTGAATGATGGCAATCACACAGTGATCAGATTTGGAATGCTACTGCATGCTATGAAAATACTGGCAATAAATTGCTGCTTTTCTCAGATCATGACCTGTGAGCAGCCCAGGTTAAAAGCATGTACATGATGGAATACTTTGCCTCCTGAGGTGTGCCAGGCACCTTCACTTTATATGATCAGGAGATCAGTGAAGATATCCCCATTTATCTGCCTGGCCTCCAGCTGAGGAAATGGCTTTCCCTTACCACTTTCAGGAATATGTTGTTTTTGGTGAGTTAATTGTATATTTTGTTTTTATGTTTGTAATCTGCCCTGAGACCTTTGGGTATAGGGTGGGATAAAAATGCACTCTATGTGGGGCTGCCTTTGAAGAAGACTTGGAAACTGCAGTTAATTCAAAATGCGGCAGCCCAACTACTGACTGGTACAACTTACGGGCAGCACACAACACCTGTGTTGAGAGAGCTGCACTGGCTACCTATACGCTTTCAATCTGAATTCAAGGTGTTGGTAATGAGGGAATGCCTCCTCTCATACAGATCTATCCATGGTTAAGATCTGCTGGAGGGGGGCTTCTCTGCGTCCCACCAATTAGAGACATCTGCTGTATTGGGACACGGGGCACCGTGGTACCTCACTTATGGAATGCCCTTATTCTGTAGGCCCAATTAGCACCTTCTATCCTTTAGGTGCCAAGTAAAGACTTGGCTCTTTATTAAAGCCTTTGGGCATTAATTCACTCAAGCACTATTTTATTCTTTCAACTAACTACGCCGTTTAATGTTGTTTTAATGCAGTGGTTCTCAACCTGTGGGTTGGGATCCCTTTGGGTGTCGATCTACTCTTTCACAGGGGTCGTTTTGAAGAAGCAATGAAAATAATTTTATGGTTGGGGGTTAGGGTTAGGTTGGGGGTCACCGCAACATGAGGAACTGTATTAAAGGGTTGTGGCATTAGGAAGGTTGAGAACCACTGTTTTAATGGGATATTTATTTAACATTTTGTTTGTATATGCGTTTTTTTTTATTGTAAGCCGCCCAGGGATCTTAGGATATGGAGCAGGATATAAACATTTTAAACAAACAAATTAATAGAGCAAACAGAGAACCAGCCTTCCTTCCGACCTTTCTGTCTCTCTTTTCATTATTACGACTGTGAAAAATAGAATTCACATAGGCTTTGCACTTGTAAACACTGGTGTGTTCACAATTTGTACAAACTAGCAAGGTAGCTTTGGGAAGAAGGGGTGTGAAGATCACACATGGGATCTCTTGGTTAACAATGAAAATTTTGCCAGAATACACCCCAGGAGTTACAGGGTAGATTAAGGTAATTCAGTGTATTTGCAGCTTGGCAAAGCATATGATACCAATTTTCAGAAGATTTACTTAAAATTAATTCACTCTGACACAATATCAGTCACATAGCATGGAATGCAAAGATTAACAAAATTAAAGTGATGTGCCAGAGTAATGCATAAGCTTTTTGCAAGGGACAACCCTTGCTGGGATCAGTTGCGATTCCCGCTGACACAATAATAACTTCATTAGTCAACCTGTTGGCAAGTTAATCTTGGTTTCTGATCAGTAATAGGAAGGGATATGGAGGACAGAATAGGACTAACTAATTTTATTATTGATATCTGGGCTCAATAAATAGAAATGAAACTTATCTGTGTATGGCCTATCTCAACCTTGTCCTAGATGGATCACCATGTTATTACTTTCTTATTACAGTTTGCATCAACGTGTCATGGAAACAAACACTTTAAAGGGAATGGGATGAGCAAAATGCAAGCAGGTGGTCCGATTCATTTCCTTGCTAAAGGATGGAGAGCCAGTGTTAGGGATATGCAAAAATATTAGTGCAATTCAAAATCCATATGGTTTCGTACAGACTTTGACAATCACAGGAGAATCAAAAGAAGCCTACGTTAGTAGGCCCCCATTCACCTATACATTGAATGGATCTGCCAGGATCTCTCTCCCCCCCCCCCGCCCCCTGGCTTCCCGGTCCTGTCCCATCAGCCACATCTCCTTACCCCCAGATGTGCCCATGGCTGCATTCTCCACCACCATTCATGCACCCCTCTTAGGCCCATGTAGGCCTTCCTACTTGAGGCTCAGAGCACATGAATGGTGGCAGAGGCCCACCACTGCCTTCCTGTCATCCCCCCCCCCAAGGCTGGCCTGCTTACCCACA
Organism: Aspidoscelis marmoratus; assembly: GCA_014337955.1. Lineage (NCBI taxonomy): Eukaryota > Metazoa > Chordata > Lepidosauria > Squamata > Teiidae > Aspidoscelis > Aspidoscelis marmoratus. The sequence goes on from MTQE01000401.1 coordinate 25,534,241, forward strand.
AAGCAGCTGTAGCCGCAACCTCCAAATCCTCCACTGCCGTTCCCACACTATTCTGAGGCCCAAACATTCCAGAGGTGTGTGTGCACCCTTCCTGGATGGGGGAGGTGCGGGTGCACCTCCAGAAGGCCTACGTGGGACTTGGAGGAGTGTGGTAATGGCAGCAAGGCCCAACCCTGGCCTCCCATCTCCCACCGGGCTGGCCCCCTTATCCCTAGCGCAGCTGTGTCTCGTTGACTAGCCACTCAGGCCCTTTCTGCACAGTGTTTTACTCTAGATTACACTCTGGAATTGTGGCCTAACATATGCATGGTAGTGCAGACTATGGTAGGCCCTGGACAGGGTCTCCCATAGCCTGTACCAGCATGCAGATGGCAAGCTCCTGTTCTGGAATATAACCCAGAACATGGCCCAGTACATCAACCTAACAGTGTGGAGCATGTTTAAGACAGCCTCAGGGAAATCTGTTGATGGTGCAGAGAGTTCATATTTTAGGGAATGCCCATCTTTAATTGGGCAGGCATATCTTTTATTTAAAACTGTTTTCAAGTTATTGCTTCCAAACAATCAGCTGCAAAATGCCCACTCTGGCCATCTCTTAATGTCTGCCATCATACTGCAACTCTTTCTTTTATTTTTCTGACTACATATAGCTCCCGAGAGTAAGTTAATCTCCAGTTTGATTTTATTCCACAGCGCTGTGTGTTGATTTATGTGGCTTTGGCAGGGCATCAATGCTTGTTCTGTATTAGGAGCAGGAGGCTGGAAATCATGAATATTTCATCCTGCTCAGCCATCCGGCAGTCTCCTCCCCCCATCTCATGATTTGCTTCATTAGCTGCTCTGCCTGGACTAGGTAGGTAATAAAACTAATTGCCATTTCTAATCCACTGGTGCTGAGGCACTGAAATCATTCTGCTGATGTGGTTCTTGATGCACTTACAAGTCTATGTAAGTGCCTCTTGCAGTGTCTCATCAAAGGACTTTGGAAGGTTTTATGTTGGTCAGAGGCACCCACTGTGAAAATCCAACAAGGGAGATTTGGGGTGCTGTTGGGTTCTCTTGTTGGGGAGAAAGGCACATCTATGGGCCACACATTTACACCATTCCTTTGAAGTAACAGCAGTAAGAAATATTCATGCCATTCAAAATTCATATGAATGCATATAGATTTCAACATCTGTAGGCCCCCATTTGCCTGGATGGATTTGGCTTTCATTGAAGATTTGGAGAAGCTTTGATAAAGGCTTGATTTCCCCACAACTGGCCTCCTGTTCCCCCCGTGGCTGTGCCCCCTTATCACTGAGTGCAGCAGTGCCCATGGCTGGTGCAGTCTCCACCACCATGGCGTGCTCCTCCAAGGCTCAACTAGGCCTTCTTCTGCAGGTGTGTGTGCACCTCCCCCATCCAGGAATTGCAGGAAATCTTGTGAGATTTCCCACACTTCCCGGAAGGGGTAGGGGCACACACACTTCTGGGAGGCCTAGCTGGGTCTCAGAGGAGTGTGCAATGGTGGTACTGGCAGGGGAGTGGAAAGGGGAGAGGAAGGATGGCAAGGAAAGGGTGGGAGTGTTCCCTTTGCACATGAACACTTGTCAGACGTTCACATGCAAAGCCCCCACAAAGCCGTATCTTTCTCTTTTCCATTTGTATAAAATCAAAGGGGAGGGGGGAATGGCATAGTGAGCATCCCTAGTCAGAATATTTATAGCCTGCCTATGACCTCATGAGATTGACAGGCATTCAAACGGAAGCAAGTTATCCTGACTGCTATCAGGTGAGGCAGCTAATTGAACTCATCTAGCCAAAGTTAACTCCCTGCCTCCTATCACTGTTAAGTTAGAAGGAATTAATCTCTCTACGCAAGGATATTGACTCGCGTTTACAATGAAAGCACTCCATTCCAAGCCCAGAGTCTGGAAGAGCGGGAGTAAAAGTTAAGCTTCTATGTCGCTTTTGATTAGGTTCCTAAGAGACTTAATGAAGAAATTTTCCAAGTATATTAAAGTCTCAAAGCAAACAGGTGACAGAGATTTCACAAAATTGATATTCAGACCAGGGGAAGCAGGACTATGGCATTCCTATTCTCCCCTTGTTTTCATGCCCACATCCATCTGTGAAAGTGCCCCTGAGTACAATGCAATATCAAACCGTTTTCAAAACTAAGTATAGCACTGGCTTTTATGGTCCATTTCAGTGCTCTGAGCACACATTTTGGCTCTTTCTTCACTTATTCTTCACTATATTCCAGAATAGTGTCACACCATCTACGTGTTGGCACAGACTATGGCAGGCTCTGTCATGTGAACAGCAGTCCTCTTTTCTGAGATATAATCTGGAATAAGACTCAGTGCAGAAAGGGCATTTGTTTGCCTGCAAAGCCACTGCAAGGATACAGCCGGGGGTGGGGTGGGAGAACCCTTCACAAGACTTCCGATATAGTCTAGCCAAGTGGAGCTTTTCTTCTCTGCAGATATTAATTCCACAGGAGAAAATGATGGATCTAAAGCTCCCGGTGACAATTCAAGACTTGGCTGTGGCTTGTTTAGAACTAATGAGAATAAATGAGTCTCCTATCCAGCGACGAGCCAGGCAGGAACAGAACCACTAATTGGACTGCAAACAGGCGGCGGCGTCATCAAGGGCTGTGAAGACACGCAGGGTCTGTTCTCGTAAGTCTGTACATCTGTTGAAAGCACATGTGCAGGGGAAGGCTTCCAAGTGCAAAAACCATCATGACGGACAAGACCAAATGCATTTCTTAATTTAAGGACTATACATTCATGATTCTCCTACCCCACAGAACCGCCTTCTCTTTTATGTTCATCTGCGCGAGGGCATATAAGAACATAAGAGGAGCCCTGCTGGATCAGGCCGCAGCCCATCTAGTCCAGCACACAGTGGCCCACCAATCGCCCATGGGCATCTCAAGTAGAGATAAGGGCAATTCTTTCCTGCTCTCAAATCCCAGCAAATGGTCTCAGAAGCATCCTGCTTGTCCCTCCCTGCCTGAAAGATGTTCTTAAGCATCCATTCTAGTAGCCACTGATACGTCTGTCATCCATAAACTTGTCTAACCCTTCTTTAAAGCCATCTAGGCTGGTAGCTGTTACCACCTCTTCTGGCAGCAGATTCCATAAACCGATATATGTGCATCAGTTTACAAGCTTTCCCTTCAACGGCTAGAATTCAGCAAGAGAAATCAACATATGAATGTGAAGGAACGGCATTTCTTATTTTGGAATATTCACATCTTACCCTTTTATGAATGCATGTATGGACCTCAATCACATCAACTGGTGCTTGCAACTTCCCTGTGCAGATGCAATTTATCATGTCCCCCCTTCCCTGTTTTGTCTTCTTCTCCAGGTCAAAAGCTGTGGTTTAGAAGCTATGCAAGGAGAGGCCAGTTACTTCACAATTACCATCCATACATACCGTCATAGCAACAGAAGAGAATCCATCATGGATGCAAAGTAACTATTGCAAACACTGGATCAAACAGGAATTAACTGATCTGTGTTGCAAGGTATATGGCATCTAGCAAACTGCTCTTTGACTAATGATTTGGAAAGCCAAGCTGCACGCCTTTCGTCCCCTGAAGAACCAGCGAATGTCAGAGGGAGGGATGGAGACAAAGGACAAATTGCCTCCGATGCAGCAAAACAGTACCGATTGCATGCATATGATGACAAGCGATAAGGTGCTGCACAGTGACACACGAAGGAGGCATTTTCAATATGCTGCTAGAGAAAAACGGCTGAGCCCCATCTTAATTAGAATGGCACTGGCAGTTTTAGACAGCCAGAAACCATTAGCTGAAAAAAGAAAGGGGGGGGAAAAAAACCAAAACCCTGCCCAGGCAAAAGTCATTCCCTGTAACTTGCATAAGAAGGAAAGCTCAGCGTGAGTAGGGGACTTTAAAGGCAGAGGGAGATCAATACCAACGCTCAAAGAGGATCAAGCGGCAGAATTTGCCAAAGGGCACGTAGCCCATCACAAAAGCAACCCAGATGACAGCCTTGGAATAAAAAGCGACAGGTGGCTTTGGTGCAGTGCAGCTAACGTAGGCTTCCCTGTTGGTTTTCTAGAACTGTGGGAAACCGATTTTTCAGTGGGATCCCCAAAAGGCCTTCACAAATGTGTCAGTGTCTGGGAGTACAAGTATTTTGTACAGGCCCTCCTGAATTCCTTTGATGTTCAGTTTCCTCTGGGTGTTCTTCTACTGGGGAGGGAGAGAGGGTTATATTCTGAATATATTTTGTTATTATGACCCACTCTAGGACCTTTTTGGAGAAGAGTGGGATATAAATTCTTAATTAACGATGATGATGATATTGGGAAGACTGGAGATTTCATGCAGTGTCAGAAAGATCACAAATCACCCACTAAACCCCATCTGTTTTCTTTTTAATTTTCTCTTGCATTCATGGTTCCTAAAGATATTAGTCATACTCTCTTTCTCTCTCTCTCTCAAAATGAAAACACTGTACCTTCATCCCTCCACACTGGCAAATTTCACATACTTAAGATTTGCATATTTGCAAAATTGCCTAACCTGTAGAGCCTCTGCGTTAGCAAGCTGCGCATTCATGACTTGCAGGCTGCAATGGCTTTGATATTACTCTTGTTCCATCTGCCCATTCGAGTGTGTGTGCTACTCCACCTTCTTTTATTTGATCTACATTTCAAAGGGGTGTGTGGCAGAGAAGAACCTTTTTATTGGTGGTAGAATCCATGTGGTGGTACAGGTGATGGTGGCTATAATGGAAAGGTGTTTGGTGGGAGATTATTGAACAGTATAGACTTCAACAACTGGAACTGGGAGATGGGTGGGGGAAGAGCATGTGTGGCTGATAAATGTCTGTGTATACAGATAGCATGCTAAACACTTCCCAAGAGGGATTTTGGAACAGATAGATTGACGGATGGGTGAGAGGGTCTGAAGGAGTGCATGCCAAGCCTTGAGAAAGCAGGACACCCTTTTCTGGCATCCTCCTTCCCCTTCCGCTCCCATACATTGTTTTGCACACACCCTGAGTGCTTTGGACACTGCCATCTGAGAGCAAAGACATAGCACGGCCTGCCAGTGATGATAGCAGCACACACAGACCAAGCATTAACTAGACTGAAAAAGAAGAGTTTCATAGATCATTTCCCTAATCCTCTCCCATTTCCAAGAAATCATTGATGGTTTGGGGGACCCTAATACTTGTAAATATGGAGGGGTGACTATCCTAAAATCCAACACAAAGTGAAACAGGCTTAAGTAAGCCAGTTTGGTCTTATGGTTAAAGTGTTGGACACTTATCTGAAGGTTTCCCTGTTTGATTCTGCACTCCTCCATGAAGCCAGGTGGATGACCTTGGGCTAGTCACAGCTCTCTTTCTGAACTCTCACAGCTTCACCTACCTCACAGGGTGCCTGTGGTGGGGAGAAGAACAGGAAGCTTTGTCAGCCCCTTTGAGACCCCTTAAATGGGTGAGAAAAGTGGGATATAAAAGCCAACTCTTCTTCTAAGTCTATTAAGGCTGTGGTCACACCTGAGTTTTAAGACAATCACAGGCAGTCCTTGGTACCTAGGGATCACATTCCAAAATGTTTTTTTAAAAAATATTTTTCCACATTATCTCCCCACAAACTAATCAGTATTTGGATTATAAGAACATAAGAGGCCACAGCCCATCTACTCCAGCATCCTGTCTCACACAGTGCCCCACAAATTGCTTCTGGGCATCACAAGCAGAAGATAAAGGCAAACCCTTCACCTGTGCTTGACTTCCTGCCAACGGCCTTTAGAGGCATCCTGCCGGTCTCTCCAAATTGGAGGCAATACCAAGGCATCAACTGTAGTAGCCATTGATACACCTGTCCTCCATTAATTTGTCTAATCCTTTCTTAAAGCTATCCAGGCTGGTTGAAATTGGATGACAGGATGACATCCAAGGAGGAGAAGGAAAAAGTTTCCTGTCATCAGACTAAGGCAGAGGCGACAAAAAGTGAGGATAAAGAAGTACAAACTGAGTACAAAATTAGATGAATGTGATCCAGTGAAAAACTCCGTGGGTCCCCCACTGTGCCCTAAAAGAGACTAATTTGTTATGGCATGACTGGCCCCTAAATGTTCTAACCCGAAACTTTTAATCTTGCAGAATGCCATTGGAAAGAGTCTGAGCATGATTATCTAATAGAGAAGACTGCTATATCATCCTAAAACAGGGAGACCAAGTTACACAGCTAGGCAATGATACCATGCCACATGCTGCTGAAGATGGAGATACAGATACAGTAACTGAAAACTGGAACTGACTGTGGTTCAGGGCATGAGCTTCTTCTTGCAAAATTCAGATTTAAACAGAAGTAGAGAAAACCACTAGACCATACAGGTATGACATAAATAATATCGCTTATGAATACACAGTGGAGGTGATGAATAGATTTAAGAAATTAGATCTGATAGACAGAGTGCCCAAAGAACTATGGACAGAAGTTTGTAACACTGTATAGGAAGCAGCAGCAGCAAATCTCAACGAAAAAAGAAAAGCAGGAAAACAAAATTGCTTTCTGATGAGGCTGAGGAAAGGAAAGCAAAAGGCAAGGGAGAAAGGGAAAGAGAAACCCAACAGAATGCAGATTTCCAGAGAATAGCAAGGAGAGATAAGAAGGCCTTCTTAAATTAGCAGTGCAAAGATAGAAGAAAACAATAGAATGGGAAAGAGAAGAGATTTTGTCAAGAAAATTGGAGTTATCAAGGAAATATTTCATGCAAAAAGGGGCATGATAAAATACAAAAATGATAGGGACCTAACAGAAGTGGAAGAGATCAAGAAGAGGTGGCAAGAATACACAGAAGAACTATACAAGAAAATCTTAATATAACTGATAAGCACAATAGTGTGGCTACTGACAGGGACCTTTTCTGCACTTACCCCTCTATAATTTGGATCAGTGGATCTGAAATAACCAGGCCCACTGATCCAGATTACTTGGAGGCAGGGGCTGGATCAACATTATCTGCACCATTGGTGCTGATTTTGGCGATGTTTCCCTGCGCAAATTTGCAGCTGCCTACCCCTTATGCCCCAAGGAATAGGGTTTGTGGAGCTCTGAAGTCCTCTTGTAGACCTGATTAAATTGATCCATGAGAGATCTGGATCAAGGGCCTCTCAATTTAAATTTAGCTCTACTTTGTGCAGATGGATCAAGACTAAGGGGGTGGGGTGGGGCCTCCTTGATCTGCATGAACATAAGGATGCAGTCTAAGAGTCTCCTTAGACCAGATGAAAGGTGCATGCAGAAAGGGCCTTAGAGTCAAACATCCTGGAGAGTGAAGTCAAGTGGGTCTTAGAAAGCGTTGCTACCAATAAGCAGAGACGAGGAATTCCAGCTGAACTATTTAAAATCTTAAATACTGCTGCTGTTTAGGTGCTGCTCAATATGCTAACAAAAATGGAAAACACAGCAGTGGCCACAGGATTGGAAAAGGCCAGTTTACCTTCCAATTTCAAAGAAGCACAACGCCAAAGACTGTTGAAACTACCGGACAATTATGTTCAGTTTACACACTAGCAAGATTGTGCTCAAGATTCCTCAAGCTAGGCTTCAGCAATATGTGAACTGAGCGATACCAGAAGTGCAAGGTGGCTTTTGAAGAGGCAGAGGAACTAGAGATTAGATGCCCAGTCAATACCATTCTCCTGGCAGAAAGTGAAGAAGAATTAAGGAGCCCTTTGATGAGAGTGGAAGAGAAAAGTGCAAAACCTGGCATGAAGCTCAACATTAAAAAAGTAAGATGATGGCATCTGGTCCCTTCTTGGCAAAGAAGGGTGGGGAGAGGAATAGAAGCAGTGTCACATTTTTCTTTTCTTGGGCTCAAGGATCACTGCAGATGGCAACTGCAGCCATGAAATTAAAAAAAAAAATGCACGCCTTGGAAAACATGGACAAAATTTGAAAAAAGCCTAGGCATCAACTTGCCAACAAAGATTTGGTGCTTTCAAATTGTGGTGCTGTTGAAGACTTTGGAGAGTCCCTTGGACTGCAAGGAGATCCAATCAGTCAATACTGAAGAAAATCAACTCTTGACTGTTCATTGGAAAGACAAAAAGTGAAGCTCAAACACTTTGGTAAAATCATGGGAAGACAGAACACGTTGGAAAAGACCCTGATGCTGGGAAAGATTGAAGGCAAAAGGAGAACTGGATGGTGGAGGATGAGATGGATAGATAGATAGCATCACAGAAGCCACAAACATGAACTTGGGTGAACTTCTGGAGACAAAGAACAGTAGAGCCTGGTGTGCTGTAGTCCATGGAATCCCAAATAGCTGGACACGACTGAACAACAACATGCCCAGATTACCATGAGTATCTGTAGAATAGTATTTTTCATTTGAAGAACATTCTTTTAAGAGCATCTGATAAGATTTTAGCCAGAAGATTGTGTCACCCTAGAGGTTTGGTCAGACAACAACTATCTGACATAAAACTGGTTAGTTCTCTTAGGCAAGGCAGTCTGAAGTGAAAAAAAATTAAATGGGCATCACAGTAAAAGCTGCAGAATAGCAAATTATATTTCACAGATTAAACATCAGAATCTTACCTAGACAGGCTCTTTGTATCAGCAGGTAGTTCAAAGCATAAAAGTTCAAAATGCATTTGCATTTTGAAACCTGTATTCATGCAGCTGTAAAATGAATTTTACTTTACTTGTAAGAATCATGTTTTAACTTGCTATTGAGACATTTCCTTCTGTACATCCCTCATCTTGCAGCACACTCTTTTTCAGAGAAAGAGCTCTTATTGTAAGCTTTGAACAACATCAAAGCACCTCTTTTCCTTTTAGCTGCTCCCTATTGAACAAGAGATGTGTGGCTGAAAGACCCTGAGTGTCCGTATGGGGTTGTATGGCAAGGGATTCCTCACCCTTGAGCTACGGAACTGTCTCCAAACTTGAAATGAAAAGTTCTATAAAAAGGTAAAAACTCACAGCCTTTGTAAATGTCTGTAGGTATCTGCACAGCGGCGTAAGAGTAGTTAACCTTGGTTTTAAAGTTCTCGTCTTCTACAAAATCCAGTGTCAAGGAATTGGACTTCTCTTGCTCCATGTTTTCACCCTCTGGATCATCCTGGAGAAGAAAAAGGAGGAACCATAAACAAACATGTATGTATGTATGTATGTATGTATGTATGTATGTATGTATGTATGTATGTATGTATGTATGTATGTATGTATGTATGTATGTATGTATGTATGTATGTATGTATGTATGTATGTATGTATGTATGTATGTATGTATGTATGTATGTATGTAAGTGTTGCACAGAATCACCTAATAATGAGATACAAGAAGTCATATGGGGTAGCCAATGATGTGTAGAAGCCTTATTCTCTTGCAGTCATGAGTGACAGTAGCACAAAAAGTGCAGGCCGGATAAATGCATAAGAGGACCCTTGTGGGATCAAGTCACAGCCCATCTAGCCCTGCATCCTGCCACACACAGCGGCCTATCAATTGCTTCTGAGTGTCTCCAGCAGAAGACAAAGGCAAAATCTTCACCTGCTCTCAAATTCCTGCAGTTGGCCTAGAGAGGTATCCTGACTGTCTATTGAATGGATATATGCACACTGGCTGGCCATTGGAGCCCACATGCATGTATTAGCAGATGCATGCTAATGCAGTCCTGGCCTTCCCTGAGTGATACAGTGCAGCTACTACTTACTTACAAACTGCTTCCTATTAAAAATATAAAATCTCAAAGCTGTATGCAAAGAATAAAAACAGCTAAGGAGCAGACTGCTTCTTCCTTGGTGACGACTAGTCAGCAGCTAACTGCCCACCAGTGAGGTTACATCCCATTGGACCTCTTGAATTCCCCCCCCGCCGCAATAGAAAATACTATTTTCATTTCTGCTGAAATCACCTAAGTAAATCTTTATGCTTAATGTAACCTTCTAGAAAGAGATGAGAGCATCAACCCTGAAATTTATTTTTTTCTAACACCCCTGCAATGTGGTCACCGTTATTACTCAAGCTAGAGAACTGAGGGCAAGAGACAACTGCTCACCCCGTACCAGGCTGAGTTGAGCTTTGAACCGAACATGCCGTTTCAAAGTTCTCTGAGATATCTGTCCACTCCATTGCCCTTTTCCAAGAACTATCATGGGTACAGTCACAGCGGCATGCGCTGTGCCTAGAAAACACTGGCTCTGAAGCTGCTGTTGTTTGATATGCAGCCCTTCTGGATCTGTCATAAATGGGTTGCAAAGCAAACTGCTTGAGAAGATGCACTGATTCCTGGCTCATTTCGTGGTTCTACTTAACCTTCCCTCTCTGTTTTCAGCAGCATGGCAGGTATTAAATCAGACAACCCTCCCCCCCTCGAAAATCAATTAGCAGCAAAAGGCGACTATCAAAGAACAAATTAAAACAGAGTGGTGCTTAGCGCTCTGTCAATAAGCAATGCAAACAATATTTAATTATGGAAGAGAGAGAGATGGCGAACTTCCCGCTGCTGAGATAGGAATATGCGATGCTCTTCCAATCTCTTCTTCTTTCCCCTCTCTCTGTGCAGATTGCCACAGTTTTGGCAGTCAGGCTGTATGAATGAAGGGCTCCTTTGTTCTCTATATAAAGAAATTTAACCTGTTTGGAGAGCCAAACATGTTTTCGGCTTAGAGATGAAGGATCTAGATCATAGGCAAAGAGCGGCACTATAGAGAAGAAGAGGGCTGCCCCCTTTGCTGCCAGGTTTCTTCAGCTGTCGGTCTGACTAAGCAAAGTCCTGCCAAAGGAACAGTGATTTGGATGGGAATATAGCCAACATGGAAAAGGGCAAAGACTTTTTCTCCATCTACTTTTTTGCCCAGAAAAAGGATCCCTCTTGGGGATGCTTTCTCAATAGATAAGCAAGTGTTGGGCTTATTGGGCAGATTTATGGGCAGCGATATGTCTAGCTGCTGGTAGATGGAGAAGTGGAGCACTGTCCTTTTTAAAATTCTGGTACAGTATTCACCTGGGGTTTCTATTAGAATTAGAATTAGGCAAAGCTGTAGTGGTTCATTGGATACCAGTGTTACTGGAGATTGTAGGACCCTATGGCCCTACGATGTTGGATCCCACAAGAATGTCTCCAAAATTTCTAGGTTATCCAATGACTTCATGACATACTGAGACATGTCACTGTGAGATAATGAGTATGGCAACATACAAATCCCCTGCACTACTAAAAATGTAAGGTTTTTTTTAAAATCTAACTTCATTTAGATATTGTTTTAAATTACAGTATGTGACTCATTTTGAGACTATTGGCTACATTTATTTCCTGCCTTAAAATCAACTAACCAATCAACCAACAAACGGACCCCAGTTTAGGCACCGGTGAAACGTGGTTGTGCTGAACTGATGTTTGAGTGCAAACACGGACTGGAAGAAGGAAAATCAACTCAAGCACAATCTAGACAAGACCAAGACACATACAGTGGGTCCAGTGCATAAGTGTACTGGCTGGCAGGGTTTACACAAGACTAGGACCCTTTCTGCACTCACCGCTGGGGGAACTCCAGGAGAAGTCCTGCATGGACCATCCACATTCCCCATCCACAGCTCCACAAGTGCAGAAGGTGTCCCAGAGCATGTGGATGTAGAGCAGTTCTAACTGCTTTACATCTATGCTTCTTGCAGCCAGGTTTGGCTCCATTCACACCTCTCTAAGTGCGGTTGGAGCTGCATCACCCCAACGCTGCAGCAACAGCATCATGCAGGCACGTCGGCACTGTTGCTGCGGTTCTGGGATTGCCACTGCAATGGAGGTGCTGACTCAGAATCCCAAAATGCAGATAACAGAATTACCACTCACCTTCCCTGTGTGTACTAGCATTTGCACTTGTGAATGCTAGTACACGCCAACCCATGGGCCCAGACACTTACTTTATCTTCCACCTGGATGTCGGCACAGTGTGCGTGCACCAGCAATGGGGCAACGATGAAACACCTCATACATGCCTTTGCATTCCGGATCACCTGACGTGTTAGCATGCTTGGGTGGAATGTCAGAGGTGTGGATGGGCTCATCAGAGATGGAAAAGGCCATCTCTGGTTAAGGTAAGTGCATGTGTGGAGTACAAAATTGTGCTCCACATGTAGTTGGCTTCCAGTGAGCTCCTGCATGGAACAGACTGTTTCTCGGTTGGAAGCAGTGCCTTCCAGTGCAGATGCTCTGTCTGGGAGTGCACTGGAAGCCAACCACTGGGCAAAGTGCAGAAAGGCCCCCAGGAGTCTTTAACGGCAAGCATGGTCTTTCATCAATTATGGCTGGTATCCATGCTGTGTTACTACATTGCCATTAGTAATCTGCACTCTAGTAAACTCACCTACTTAACCATAATGCTCTCAGGCAGCTTTTGCAGCTGATCCAGAAGCTTAAAATAATGAAGAAGGCAGTTGCAAAGCTATTTTCTGGAATCCATAGGATGGAATGTAACACTTGTCCTTGCCGTCTGCAATGACTCCATTTGAGAAGCAGCTTTTCCTGTGCTACAGAAGGAGCCCACTCAGGAGTGGATTCTGCCTCCAAGACTGGTCTGGGTATTTGTGATGTGCAGTCTTCCACAAATCATTACACCCCCAGTGTGCAATGGGAGAATACTAGACTGGGAGCATACCAGGGATTTCTGGTCATGCTGTGGAGCAGTTTTTACAGCCCCAGAGCTACAGAGGATCAGAGTGCTCTGGAATGTTCTCAGATGCTCCGGAATGGAGGCAACACAGCAGCATGCAGACAGAGTGTCCTGGAGCACCCTGATCTGTGCCCTAGACGTAAGTGTAAACAGGACCTTTGCTGGTATCTCTATGGCCTAGTTATTATGCCTTTATGGTGTACTTCTAAGAGGAATTCCTTGCGGAACATCTTCCATTTACAAAAGCTGCATCTCTTCTGGAATATCAGCCTGTCCATTTTACAGTTGATTAGAGATTATATTTGTATTTCTCCTGTTCTTTTCCAAAAGCCACTGCTAGGTTGCTTCCTCCCAATCTTCCACTAAAGCTTAGTGAATAGTGCAGGGTATTGTTTTGCAATTTCATATCTGAGTCCCTTCAGAACTCTCATATGAATGCCATCTGGTCCTGGTGACATATTACACATTAATTTGTTTCCTCTCAAATGCTTCTTCTGACAGGTCAACTAGTAACAGTTTCTCTGCTGCTGGCATATCCCAATATCCTCTGCAGTGAAAGTACATGCAAAAGATTCCTGCATCGCAGGTTCCTTGCGTCCCCCACTTTTTTTCTGGCCAATTTTCCCATTGATGATGATGATGAAGAAGAAGAAGGAGGAGTAGGAGTAGGAGTAGGCTTTTCTATCCCACTTTTCTCAACCATTTAAGGGGACTCAAAGCAGCTGAATAAAGTTTCTTCCATTCTTCTCCCCACGACAGACACCCCATGAGAACTTAGAAGAGAGCTGTGACTAGCCCAAGGTCACCCAGCTGGCT
>MTQE01000401.1:25553532-25565221 GCA_014337955.1 Aspidoscelis marmoratus
TTTCAACAACATGGATAAGCGACAGAACTTTTGTCAGGCACTGTAAGAATTAAAAATAAAGATGTGGTTTCTTTGTTAAGATGTTTGTCTTTGATTATCCTTTCTCATCAGGATAGACTAATCTAGGGCTTCTGCATTGCTGCAGAGATTACTCTGAACAACTGCTGTGGAGTACAGCTGCTTCTCATGTAATTCTGTTGTTGGGTTCCAACAAATCACTGTGTAGCGCAAAATTGCTATCAACAGACAACTATGGAGTTTGTGGAAATATGGAAGCCCAGTCTCTCAATGGCAGCCAGAATGGTACTGTAAAAAAAACCTATGTGAACATTCATGAACTCCCTGTGGCCACTTTGGGAAGAAGAAGGAGTAGGAACAGGAGTAGTAGTTTGCTTTTCTACCCCACTTTTCTCACCCATTTAAAGGGACTCAAAGCAGCTGACAAAGCTTTTCTATTCTTCTCCCCACTACAGAAAACCCTGCGAGGTAGGTGTGGCTGTGAGAGCTCAGAGGAGAGCTGTGACTAGCCCAAGGCCACCGAGTTGGCTTCATGGGGGAGTGTGGAATCAAACCGGGTATTCCCAGATAAGAGGCCGGCTCCCTAACCACTAAACCAAACTGGCTCACAACAAAGATGAAAACACAACAAAAGTCTAAGCTCTACTTGCTAACATTTTATTTCCCCTCTGATGGATTTTGAATGCAGCTTATTTTATCATTAACTGAAGGAGAATGGTAAACATTTTTTTAAGGCCAGTACTAATCTAGTACTCACGACAGTTGCTCAAAAGGTGAAAGCTGGTCAAGCAAAATACACATAGCCAGAGGAAGGCAATCGGTTTCATGGTTTATAAGCTGCGTATTCTTAATTGAGGTTCTGGGACAAGGGACCTATTTACTTTTATCTATGGTAGCGCCTTCTGTTAGACATCTTTGCCAACACTAGATGATTATTATTTTACAACAAGATGTTTGAGAGCCTTCTTTGCTAACAAAAAGCTAGGGTGGTGCTCCATTGTATTCTAACATAATGGACACCAAAGCTGCTGGACACACACTGAAATCAAAAGTGATACTGATGGTATTTTAGGCTAATTTTAGTTCCTAAAGCATGATTGTACAGCTCCCAGAAGGGATCTTTTTCCTGTCTTGATGCTGTCCTCATAAATGTCAAGTTAGTGTGCAATTTATTCTTTCCTGCTTAGCGCCAGAATGAAAATATTAAAGAAAGGGTGTTCATCTAGGTTATTTGCACAGATTTCTGTAGAGTATGCCCAGAAGAGTTATATTCCAGAATAAGCTTAGCCTGTTTCTGCACTTACTGGGGCCGACTGGAGCAGTTCCAGCCACTGGATCACTCCTTCTGTCCTGAACAAACCTTCTAGACTTGGTAGTTTGTTCTGGGAGAGTCCCTGTTCTAGTTCTAGGAGAGCTAGTCCTGAAGTCTGCAGTCTTTGGAGCCAGGTTCTGGATTCTCTTATGACTTGGAACTAAAGTTCCTAGCCTTGCAGGCCCTAGGGATCTATTATGGCAGCACAATTTTGTGCTCCACCAAAATGTGTCCTCTGTTAAACCAGCCCACAAAACTATGGACTCTTCCGCATGTCTCCCTGGGTCAGCCTAGTGGCCCCTGGACTGACTGACTGCCAATATCCCAGTCAAGGTGACCAATGTGGATGGAGCGTGCTAGCAAAGTGCAGGCCACCCTATGAACTCCACTGACATGCGGAAGGGAGGACTCTGGGCCCCTTGCAGGCCTAAATAAAAAAGAGAGATTCTGGCCATCTACTTATAGTGCTTGTTTCTATCCTACTATATTTTTCCAGATGGGTAATGCTAGACACTGCTAGAATATTCATGTACCTGGAGGAAAACCTGTAGCAAATTGAATCAGACATGAATAAAAAAAAACCCAGTAGGACACTGTAATGTTTTTGCAAAACACTTTGATGAGAGTAGCAGTTGTTCACTTTTATTCTGACTTGGATTTAACAATGAATAGAGTGTCATTAAGAGCGGAGTCCTGAGCACTACCTAGTTTGGTTTAGTTGGAAACCACTCTGGTTTCAGTTACTAAATCTGGAGTATGTAGACAAGGTACTTTCTGTGTTTGGATGTCTCTCTGTGGTATCCAGACTCTGGAAGAGACTCTTTAAGGAGCGCCACCTGATGCCATGACTATGTAGTCCCAGGTAATGACCTTTTCATTCATTCAGTCATTTTAGGGAACTGTGGTATGATCTGTATAATTTTATATTTTTGTTGTTTATTTAACTACGTATGTTAGTTTTCCATTACATCGTACTTTTCAATTATTGAGAACTATGCAAGATGAATGGATGGATAGGAAATTGATGATTGACCCATCTTTCCCTCTGTCTTGGTTATGATTTGGTTTCTGAGCCAATATGAGAAATGCCATTCGTAGAATAAAAAGTACCACATAATTTTACGCAAGCAGGGGACAAGCAGGATGCTTCTAAGTCCATTTGCTGGGATTCAAGAGCAGAAGAAGGTTTGCCCTGATCTCTGCTTGAGATGCCCATGGGCAATTGGTGGGCCACTGTGTGAGTCAGGATGCTGGACTAGATGGGCTGGGCTCCTCTTATGTTCTAACTTTGGTCAGTCTCTATACATCCACTACTCTAGCAAAGGATTGACAGTCAATATAATTTCCCCATAAAACGGGTGCCCCAGAACCTCTCCTATAAAGCAATGGATTATAACAGAGTTAACCACTACCAGAACTGATTTTGAATGACTCCAGGGCTATACAGGTATATCTGTCTTTTTCGTCACAACAGAGAATATCAATTAGGCATCTGCTGAGAAAATATATTAGGATTGCATATTTGTCTTTTCCTGTGCTGGTCACCAAAAAGATTCCTCATCACAGCTTAGCCAAAGGCAACACTGCAGATGGGCTTTCATTTTTTTACATTTTAAAATCAGTGAAATATTTATTAAAGTGGTATATTTTATGGACCGAAAAAATAATACCAGCTTCAGAATTAAGGCTTCTCTTCTGAATCAATGAATATAATTAGACTAAAGATCATTTGCAGTGCTGATTCTAGTACACAGTAGGCATAAAAGCTGCATAATAAAAATGTAGAATTATTATTTTGAAAAAGAACAAAAATAGAATCACATGAATACATTACATCTTCCTCTCAGCTGCACTTTACGTACAAGTCTGTTTTATTGGTCAGTTGCCCTGGCAATTTCTCTAGACGTTTCCATGGCACATTAGTAAGAAAAAACCCTAGCTGATCTTGAACATGCAGTTTGTTAACTTAAATCACACAAAAAGATTAACAGATAAATGGCACTCATGTTTCCTAAAAGGAACACACTTCACACTGCCCTTTTACCTTTTACTACATAATGGACTCAACTGGATCTTTGAATTTGGCCCAAAATGGGCCTAAAAGTTACTTTTCCTGAGCTTCCACTTGAAATCCAAAGCAAAGCAAAGCAAAGCATCAGCCACAGCTGAGCTACAGATTACATCAGCATTCATCAGGACAGATGTGTAGAATCATGTGATAATGAAGACAGCGTATATAACCTCAGCCCTTTATTTAAAATATGTATATGCCACTTTATTTATTTATTTATTTACATTTCTATCCCACCCCATACCCGAAGGTCTCTGGGAGGGTAACAACCTTAAAACAACAGATAAAAACAGACTATACATTAAAAGACTTTAAAAATTCAACAGCTCTAAAACAATACACGATATGTTTAAAATAAGTGTCTGTATTGGGGGGAAATATAGGGTGTTTTCCCACTGTCACTAGAAGTACCCATTAAGTACGTAATGGCATTTTTGTACCCATTAATGGGTACTTAATGGGTACTTCTAGTGACAGTGGAAAAACACCCATAATCAGCTCAGCCAAAGGCCAGAGCAAAGAGGTGCATCTTCACCGCCCTCCTAAATATATATAAGGAAGGGGCATGATGCACCTCAAGGATGGGGATATTCCATTGTCTGGGGGCCATCACAGAAAAGGCTTTCTCCCAGGTGCCCACCAACCTCACTATTGAAGGTGGTGGGACAACCAGGAGGGTTTCACCGCTTGATCTTAAGGCACGGGCAGGTTGATATGGCAGCCAGTGCAACCCTTTTAAAACCGGCATGGTGTGCATCCGGCTAGATGTTCTGGTCAGCATTCTAGCGGCTTCATTTTGCACTAGCTGCAACTTCTGAACTGTCTTCAAGGGCAGCTCCACGTAGAGTGCATTACAGTAGTCCAATCTAGAGGTTACCAGAGCATGGATAACTGTGGCCAAGTTGTCTCTATCCAGAAGAGGCTTCAGTTGACAGACTAGCTGTAGTTGGGAGTAGATGCTCCTGGCCTCTACCTGAGCTTCAAGTGTTAGCGCTGAGTCCAGGAGTACCCCCGAGTTACACACCTGTCCCTTCCAGGGCACTGCAACCCCCTCAAGGATAGGGTATCTCCCAACTACATGGACACTTTCCATTAAAACTATAATCTACAGTGGGTTAGAAAACATTGAGAATAAAAGCAGCTAAAACCATCAGTTATATAAAAACTTTATTATGATCAGAAAGGGGAGGGGAAGCATTTGTTCTGAAACAAGAGAAGCACATGAACTCAAAATTCATGGTGCGGGTCAAATTTGAACTGGGTCAAACAGGCTCAACCTGTTACAGCAGCCAAACTATTAAAATGAAATCAGGTGGTTTGATCCATTCGAAGTAACATTCCCTGGTTCCATTTGATTTGGGTCGAATTCTATCTGGTTTAGCCCTCTCTGCTCTGGAAAAGCCTAGGTAAAAAGATAGGTGCCCCACAAATATCGGAGGGGAGACTGTCCCAGAGGATGGGTGCTACCACAGAGATGGCTCAACTGCAGGTAGTCACAAGAGGGCATTGAGTAATTTGTGGTACCCACAGAAGCACCTCCTGTGAATATTGTAATGATCTCACAGCTCTGTACTGAGAGAAGCAATGTGCTAAATAGGCTGATCCCAAGTTGTCGAGGGCCTTATATGACAAAGACAAAATCTTGAATCTGGCCCAGTAGCTAAATGGCAGCCAGTGCAGGTGGCTGTCACATTTTGAACTAGCTGCAGCTTTTGTAGCAGGTACAAGGGCAGCTCCACATAGAGTTCATTACAATAGTCTAAACATGTGGTTACCAGTGCATGGACAACAGTACCTAGGATAACTCTGCCCAGGAATGGGCAGAGTTGGTAGATCAACCAAAGCTGGTAGTAGACACTGTGAGCCACACAGATTGCTTGGCTCTCCAGCAGCAGCAATGACTCTAGGAACACCCCTCCCCTGAGAGTGCAATGACTCTAGGAACACCCTCCCTTCTGAGAGTGCAAGTCCATCTAGAACAGGCAAATCCTCAAGTACCCAGCTATGAAAACCACCTAACCACAAGTCTTTGTCTTGCCTGGATTTAACTGTAGTTTGATGGCCTTCATCCAGCTCATCACTACATGCACACACTAGTGCAGGACATTCATAGCCCCCCTGGCTAGTATGTAAAGGAGAAACAGAGCTGGGTTTCAACTGCATACTGGCAACACCTCACTCCAAAACTCTTAATAACCACTCCCAACTGTTTCATATAGAAGTTAAATAGCATAGAGGATAAAGTAGTGTCCTGTGGGACCCTACAGTATGCCTGCCAGTCACCCAGTAGTAATGTCTGAGATCACCCCTAAAGGTAGGAGTGGAGCAGTGTAACACAGCACTAACCACTGCTGTCCCCCTATGGACAATCCAGAAGGTGATCCAGATGCTGAAAGATCAAGCAGGATCCACAGAGTCATACTCCCTCTGCCTCACCTCCTGCAACAGTTCATGTAAAATTAAACCCCAGCATCTTTTGAATTACAGTTGGACCTCCGGAACCACTGATCTGATCACCACGGTTTCAGTTATAGAGGCCTGGGGCACTCAGAAAATCACAAGAAATGGAGTAACATTTCCCATCATTCCTGTGAAATCTCCTGCATTTGAAATATTCGTGGATTTTTCATTAACCATGATAGGATCTGGAACCTATCTCCTGCGGATACATAGGTACAACTGTATACAGCTTAAAGGGCCTTACCCAGTCAGGAAGACTGAAATACTGTTGTTGTCAGTGAGAACAATATAAAGTTAAGTCAGAGAGCTTATCTGACATGGGATAAGGAAATATTCTGTGTTCCAAATCTATCTCAGAAAGCAACCTACCACACTGTATTTGATATGATTCCAGTTTTATTCAGAGATATTTCTCAGGCTGACAGAATGTAGTTCCTAACTGTGAACAACACTGTGGGAACCAAACTGTCTCTTCAGTGCAAAGCTTTAAAAAATATTTGTTATCTAAAACCATGCTGGAAATATGGTCTTCAAACCTTGATCACATTTACAGGGGGAAAAACCTTAAAAATATAAGACATGGGGGCCTGCTGGATCAGATTAGTGGCTCATTTAATCCAGCAGCCCATGTTCCCAGTGACCAGCCAGATGTCCATAAACAAGACATCATTGCCAAAATCCCTGTGAAATACTTAAAAGCCATGATTAAATGCTACTGGACTACCTCTGAGCAAGTTGCCACCAGTAATTCTTCACAAGGCTTACAAGCCTAAGTACTTATGGGAGAAAGTTTCATTCAGCTCAAAGAAGGGATGTCGGAAGATTCTAACAGAATTAAAAATCCAAGTGGAGTTGGTTGGCTTTAGTTGATACTTGTGAAACTAATAACAAATCAGACTCAATCCGTAATGTGCAGTCCTCTGACATGAATGAAACTTTTAATTTTTTATTTTCTCCCCACTAGCTTAACACTATTGGCAGTGTTAATGGGATTGTGGTTTTTATATCAGTGTTTTATATTAAGTGCTGTCACTGTTTAACTTCCAGACTAAAGCCAAACTGGAATCTGCCAGAGCCTGTTTGGTTTCCTAACTGCAGAAAGGCTTTAATGTTCTTATGGTACAAATATACCAGGTGGAATGAACACCTTGATGTCCCCTGACTGCACAGATATTTATAGTAAAAACGCTTCGGATTGCACTGCACATCTGAGAAACAAGATGAACACAATTTAAGGATATGCATGACTATTTTTTCATGTTCACTTTGCATCAAAGTGAATGGGACAGAACTTTGCATTTGTGCGAAAGGAATCACTTCGAATGTGCTAGGCTTTGAATTTGCTTTGAACCTCCGCTGCCACCATCCGCTCTGAAGCTTCGAATGAAAGCACAAAAGCTTTCACTTCAAATGCTGTCAGTCTTCGAATATAGCTGATATTTGATTCAAGTGTGAAGTTTCAAACCTTCACCATACGAATTGTGAAGGGGACAAACATTTTTCACCCATCCCTAACACAACAGTACATCCTTGGCATTCCCCTGAATGCCACAGCTCAGTTTTTTAGGAAGGTGAAGAGAGAAAGCACCCCACTGCTTGCTAAAAGCACATAAAAAAAATCTAAACACTAGCAAGGTGGGCAAGGATGCAGGAGGGAAGAAACAGTGGGCAGAAGAGTGTTTTTATGTATATCACTGTTTTTTGGTTTTGTAATTTGTTGTTTTAAAGGTTGTTACCCACCCTGGGACCTTTGGTTATAGGGCGGGGTAGAAATATAAATAAATAAATAAACATAGGGTGGGGCTGAGGAATAGCAGCCCAGCTGCTGAAGCCTACAAGGTTGGTTCCTTCCTGGATGTCTCTTTCCTTGTATTGAGCCTGCGCATGGAACTACCTTCAAGAAACTTTGGTCCACACAATCTCCTGAAGCCAGCAAATGATCCTGACATACTCTTCTCTGCTACCTGTATGGATCCACAGCAAATTCTTCCCCTACTTAGAAGGAGCTTATTTATAGTAAGTGACACTTCCTTATGGGAAGGGTTGCCACTTTCACCAGAGGGAGTGAAGACATTGCATTTCTAAAATCAGCTCCTTCCCTCCCCTCCACGTCATGCTTGCCTCTGACAGGTGCCAATTATGGCATCGTATCACTGCAGACACAAGCAAGGGAGCAAACCTCCCACTCGGCAGTTCGTCTCAGATGACAGAACCTAACGATATAATTGGAATGATGGTGAGGAGGAGAGCAGAAAAATAAGAGGCAGCAATTTAATTCTGCAGGTGTGTAGAAGAGAGAGTGTGGGGAGGGAGAAAGGGGGCTGGTTTTTCCAGTTCATTGTTTCCATAGAGAAACACATACAGAGTCTTAGTGTAGCGATAAGCAGTTGTCATTTTTATACCTACAAGCAAGGAAAGGCCAGGAGATGCAGGTATGCTTGCAGCCAAACTGGAATGTAATGGCAAACCAAGTTTGTATCTGCTAAAAAAAACCTCCCACACGGATAGGTCTGTGAAATCACCAGGAGTCAGTTTTCACACATCAAACAAGAACACCAATGGAGTTCAATGGGCGTGGTATCATTTCATAATCGCCTCTTTCTGCACAATTTTAGAGATTTTGTACTACTTTCCCTAGGAATGGAATGGAAACAAAGAGACATGATGTGGGAAATATTTCACTGGCTTGCATCAAAATAAGAAAGCAAAAGAAGATGGGGAACCATAAGGGGAAGGTAGTGTTGATCAAGCAACCAGTGCTGGAAAAACATGGTTTGGGGAGCCAGCCTTTGTATCCAATTGTTGGTTCTTCAGCTGAAGTCCCCAGTGCAGGCCACTAACAACCTTGAGCCAGTTTGGTCTAATGCTTAGGGAGCTGGACTCTAATCTGGGAATATCGGGTTCGATTCTGCCCTCCCCCATGGTGACCTTGAGCTGGTCACATCTCTCTTCTGAGCTCTCACAGCCCCACCTACCTCACAGGGTGTCTCTTGTAGGGGGAAGAATAGAAAGCTTTGTCAGCCGCTTAAATGGGTGAGAAAAGTGGTGTATAAAAGCCAACTCTTCTTCTTCTTGATGGGAGGAGGAAATGAAACACATGTCTGGTTTGTTTTTTTTTTTTTATCCCCAGCTTAGATTATAAGGATTTAAAGAACAAGCTCAGGAAGGTATGGTAGGCTTAAATACTGTGTTTTCCACGCTTACAGTTTCGTTGTAAATCAGGTTGCATCTTCCCCTACTAGAATAGGGTGCCCCATGAAGTGGAAACATCACCTTGTCCTGTATGAAGTGGGGGGAAATCTACCCTAAAACTTTTGGTATCATAGATCACTCTTTTTATATGTTTTTGGGCAAAATAGTTTGCCAGTGGGTGTGACAAGAACAGACATACATCACACAGTTTCAGGAACATGATTGGTCTACTGACAGCACGCAAATAATTTTATATTTATAACTCATTTATATTTATTATTCAAAATAGTGCATTATTTAAAACTGGTATTAAAAAAAAAAGCAGGCTCAGCCCCCTGGTGGGGAATGGGCAATTTTAAAAGGCAGGGACAAGAAAGTTTAAATGTTGATCAACATAGAAGGCTGTTTAAAAGACTCCTGCAGGAGAGATTTACATTGGTTTATGTGCTCATGTTACATCCCAGTTAGGAAAAAGTGTACTTGCGTACCTGTAGTTCAGTTGAATCAAGAGCAATTAACTATCTTCTTAATAAAAAGTGAACCTGGAAAGGACCAGTGGTTTTATCCTGCATATTTTCTTGCTCAATTATCAGTATCTATGCTTTTTTAACCACTCCAGCCTTTCTGATTATACTTCCTCCCCGCCCTGAAAATGAAGATTACCCTTTATGGATCTGATATGTGGAAAGAGTCCATGACAGGCTATATGACAACAAAATCAGTCCCTGAAACTGCACACCATTCTGTTGTTTTCACTAGGAACAGAATCTGTACATATGGTTCCAATGCCAGCTCCAAAATAGGCCTTCTGAAGCCTTCGTGGCTAGGGAACCTCCTTGCCTTCCATGCCCAAGTGCAAAAGGCCTGTACAGGAAGATGGTATGTTCTGCTGCAACAAGGGCCCAGCTCAGTGTATGAGAAGCAGCTTTCTGTATCTGGAGAGAGACTGAAGTCCTTTCATATACCCTCATGTCCCTGCAGTGTGGGGTGCTGTGGAGAGAGGCAGACTTCAATGCTCCTCCAAGGTGATTTGAACTCCATGTGGAGAGATGGCCTAAGTTTGCATGCATCCCTTAGACTATTTCCCAACCTGAAATTATTTCCATTGCAGTGCAACCTATGTCCACTAACTTGTGACACTAGGCAAACTGTCCATTTTCCACCTAGGACCCATGTTGCATTTGCCTCCACACGGCTGCATCTGACAGTGTGCAGGCGCATTGTGGGAAATACAGTTCATGGGCAGGCAGCCTCCAAGGATGGAAGGCACTTTCCTTCCACTGTAGCAGGCATCCTCTTAGGTTCGTTGTGATGAAAACGTGTCAACCAGAGTTAATTTCTCTTTAAAACACCTAATAAAATGTAAAAATGTTCACCTGCACTGAATGGCATCAGGACAATTTTCTGAGCCAAACGCTTTCCTTCCTCTCCTTCTTGCGATGGGACACACTGAATTCCCTTAGCAACAAAATACTTCAGGGCCAGTGTGTGTGTGTGTGTGTGTGTGGTGGAACTACATCTGTAACAGAGACTAATCTCCTTGGTAATTTTGAAAAATGACAGGCCTTTTTGGGTCAACAATCTGAACAGCACAAGATCTCAAAGCAGATGCTGCAGCAGTCAGCTTTTGAAGACCTATCAGATCATTGACTCACAAACTTAACAAACCCTAGATGTCAGGAACTCAATATTCTCTAGGTCATCGATTCTCAGCCACTGTTTTGTGGCCTGCAGCCAATTCATAGAAAAATTCTTGGCTTTGCAGAGACAGGCCTGCTTCAACACTACAGCCTTTTCAAGCTCTTCTGCAAACTTGTAGGCAGTCTTTCAACCACTACTGAAGCACAGGACTGAGGTTCTGTCCAGATGGCTATTAAAAAGGTCACAGGCCCCAGTCCCACTGCAGGAGCAGAAGGCATGTTGTTTAGATGGCCTCAGAGGTTTCAAAGCTGCTGTATAAAAAAATTCCGCAACCTTGAAGTTTCCACCTGGTGCGGTGTAGTGCTAGACTGGAAATGGACTCAGAAGTCAACCATTTTAACACTATCATAACTGGCAGAAATGGTCCATAATAACTTGCCTAAGCCATCACACTACATAGCAATGGTGGTGCAACCCCTCCTCAGAATGTTTTTTTCTTTTACACCTTGTACACATAGGGTGTGTTCTCAAACAGCATATAATAAGCCCTGAGACCATTTTGAGTGCTCACCTTTCCCAAAGTTTTTAAAGAATCTGCAGTTTCTGTGGATTAAAGGTCCCAAAATGTGGAGTATCTGTATTTGGATTAAAAGAGGTCTCGCTGCTGGATTTAGGGATATTCTGTTTTATTTAGCAAAATGGATCTGCAAAAGAAGGCTCTTTGGGGAGGGAACCAGACTTTCAGGGGCGTTCTCCCCTCTTTCCTTTGATCCGATAAGCCGTGATTACCTTCGTCCATAAATCAGACAAATAAATTAGACAAATTTATGGAGGACAGATATATCAATGTATCAATTACTAGAATGGATGCCTCAGTACATCTTTCAGGCTGAGGGGACAGGCAGGACACCTCTAAGGCCATTTGCTGGGATTCGAGAGCAGGAAGTTTGTCTTTGTCTCTGCTTGAGATGCCCATGGGCAATTGGTGGTCCACT
>MTQE01000401.1:25565289-25589599 GCA_014337955.1 Aspidoscelis marmoratus
TCTTTGTCTCTGCTTGAGATGCCCATGGGCAATTGGTGGTCCACTGTGTGAGAAAGGATGCTGGGCTAGATGGGCTGTAGCCTGATCCAGCAGGGGCTCTTCTTATGTTCTTCCCCGGGCTCTCCGCTATTGCATGCTAAGGAGATTGGGCTGGCTGAAAGGGAATGGGGTGAAGAATGAACAGAGCCCACACTAGCTCAGGCACACACAATGTAACAAGAGATCAGTCAATGTAAAAAGTGTAGAACTATCTGATTAATAAGGATGGTTAGTGAGGAAGAGGGATACACTGGTAGTGAGTGGACAATGGAAAAGTGAAAGTGCCTGATTTTAAAAACTGCCTGCCTGCCTGCCTACTCCCTCCCTCCTTCCTTCCACAATTGCTGCTTATTTCATTTGCTTCCCTTCCTCCTCCTGCCTCTTCTTCACACCTTCTTCCCTTTTGCTGCACTTCCTGCCATTTGCGCAGCTCTGCTTTCACAATCGACCACAAAACGAGAATTAAACGAAAAAGAAAGAGTGGTCTTTAATACTCAAATGCCTTGTTAACCTGAAGTTGTGCTATGGTGGATACAAGAAGGGGGGACAAGCGGTGAACAAATACTACTGCCAAAGGAGTCCATGATCTGATGAGGAGACGGGTTTGTAGAGAGGGTGAAGTTGGATTTGCCAGCCCAATGAAGTCACGGCATGATGTTTAGACCAGTGTCCAATTGCTGGCTGCAGAAGGAGGGGATTTTTGTGAAGGGAGGAGGGAGGGGAGGGGAGAAAGCAGAGAGTTTCTCCTGTGCCAAACATGGACAAATAAAAGTGGGAACAATCAAGTCCATAATGAATCTGTGTTATATGGGAACAGGTGGGAACACGAAAAATCAGTCCTCGCTGCTGATTAAAATAAAAAACTGGTTTAAAACCAGATTGAACTGCTGTGTGGGAACACAGCCATAGTGCCTTTAAGGGTGAATTTTGTGCCTCAGGGTCATCCTGCAAACTGATGTGATTGGGTGTGTTTATTTGCCAACTCCCTGGACACTCGACTGATATCTATTGTGTGGATAGAGCCTGTGAAATTTATTTATTGGTTTATAGATTACCAGAGATGGCACTAATCTAGTTCAAACCTCCTTGAGGCTGAGAAGCTTGTGCGAGCTTTGGAACCCCCTGTCAGGCAGGGCTAGCTGCCTGCCATAATATTTGAATGTAAGATCTCTGCTACCTATGGGATTCTGTATATATGTATATAGTAGCTGCCTGTTGTTGTGGAACTGACAGGTGACTCCCCCCTTCCTGCTGGGGTCAAGTGATAAATTTCAGTTGGAAGCTTTTGGCTCCAGGTTTAAACTGGTTTTGAAAAATAGTTATTGTTCACTGGTTAAGGGGTAAACCCTGCCCAGTGATGAAACATATAAATATGCTGGACTTTCTGTTCCAAATTGCTCCCAACAAGAAATGTCCTAACGCTGAGCTGAAATAAATCACTGTTCATCTTTTTAAAGAAAGAGTCTCGTGGTTATTCTTTGCCAGCCTGACACACACACACCCCCAATGGCTAGATGTAAAAGTTCCTAGCCTTGGGGGATGGGTGGGTGGATTTTCAGTGGCATGCTATGGTGCACTGCTGAATGAATGGCAGCTCCCATTAATTCCAGACTATGAAGGCATGCCATCTGCACACCTCCATGGTCCAGTATAGCCCTTGGCCCGGTTTGTATTTACAACAGATCTGAATCAAGGCCCTCTTGAACTGGATATGGCTCTGTCTTGTGCAGATGGAGCTGGCCTAAAGGGGTTGGGACCTCCTTGATCCAGGTTAACATGTGGATCAACAGGCCCAAGATTCAAATGCAAGGCCGTTTAATCCAGGTCTAAGGGATAGGACAGTAAAACCAGCACACATTCACTCTAACCTCTGATATCCAACTTAGGCCGTGTTTCCACTTAATGGGCAAGGCACTCAGTAGAACCCCTCAGCCACCCTGTTTCCACCTGTGTCAACAGAAATCATCTTGCAGTTCTTGCACTGCCCTACTAGCAGGCACCACTGCTGTCTGAGGTGCCATTTTGTTGCCCGCAACAGAGGCACCTTAAGAGTGTTGCTCCAAGACATGCCTTGATGCTCCAGACTGAAGGTGAGGAGGTTGCCTGTCAGGAGGCAATCACAGCCCCTCCCCTAAATGCCCTTGACACAGCTGCTTCCATCTTTAAGTGGCGATACAGCCTTAATTTTGTTCTTTTCTTTTGCCAGCCTGAACTCATATGCTTGTTTTTTCAGTTTTTTAAAAAAGTTACTCAGCACTATCCATCAAGTGGTAGTCTATTTCCCACCAACAGGGCCACAGAGAGATCATTTCTGGAATCTCACACTCATTTATGTTTGGAGCCCCTTGACTGTCACTTTAAGGTAGCTTTCATACTTCACTTCCGATGAATACCCTCAGATTCCATTAGGACTCATTCCCTTTTGCCTCTAGCGCAGGAAGAGAGAGCGAGAGCGAACAGGACAATCTTCATGTGTTATAGCCTACAAAAGGAAGTGTAGAAATAATGTTCTCCTGCCACTACAAGTGTAGAGATAGCTGTTTCCCCGGCAAGGGAAAATAACTGGGCTAGATATGCAATGTTTACTTTTTAATTCTAACAGATGTAGTCAGTGTAAAAGCACCATATACAAGGGCCTTAATGGAGCAACTCTAGTGGCTTGGAAAGATTCAGAGCCCAATTAAGTTTTCAGGAGCCTTTACCAGTATAAAGCACAAAAAACAGCTGCAGTGCTCCTTAAGGGGTAACTCAGTAAGCAAAATCTAACAATACAATGGCAGCACATAGCTACAGTTTCAAATCTGTTTTGCTACAGAACTCAATTCTATATTAAAGGTACTCTCAAACTGCAGCAGAAAAAAGAACCGTTCTGGGCCGGAGCATTTGCTTTGTTCCTAGAACCAGGAGGTACACTGTTGCACACACTCCATTTATTTATTTATTTGCATTTTTATCCCACTCTATGCCCGAAGGTCTCAGGACGAATTACAGCAGTAAAAACAATATAGAAACAGAACACACTAAAATGAACCCAGTAAAAAGCAAAGGCCAAGGTAAATTGGTGCATCTTCACTGATCTCCTGAACATGTAACATGAAGGTGCCTGGCATACCTTGTGAGGAAGGGGGCTATTCAATTGTCTGGGGGCCACCACGGAGAAGAACCTATCCCTTGTGACCACCACTTTAGCTACTGAAGGTGTAGAAACCACCTGAAATAGCTCCCCTCCAGATTTTAAGGCACAAGGTCAAGGTGGGGGAAAGCATTCCTTTAGGTATTTGGCCTTCCCAAACTTCAAAGGCAAGGAACAAAAGGGACAGGATTTTAATCTCTTCTCCTGCTGCTCCACCTCCCGTGTTGCTTCCCTTGCCTATATCTCCTTTTTGTCAAGTATTGCTCTTGATCTGCTCCTGCCTCTTCCACCCACCCATACTACTATTCATTTTGCCCCCTTATCCCTTTTAAAACCCTTTTCCTTTGATCTCTTCAGACTCAGTCCTTTTACTTTCCCCTAGTTCTCCCCCCCCCTTTTAACATTACTAGTCACCTTAGCATTTTATCCTTTCCTTTTGCAGGTAAGCCATTTGTTTGGCCAATAGGGAACAGGAGATGCCACTTTCTGCTGCAAAAAGGAAATGTTCACCCCCTCCGAACCACCCCCACATTATCATTTTTATTCCCTGCTTCAAAAGTGCTGAAATGACTGTGTGCAATTATAGACCCTCTGTTTATCATTATTCTATTGCAACATTCACTTCTGAGTGGTTAATTTGTATTCTTTAGGGCTTTGTGCAATCTGGCTGTCTTCATTCATATGTGAAGATATGCATACATGCTGAGACAAAATACTGTGTTGAAGCACTTGGAGGCTTGACTTTCAGCTTGAATCATAGTACTTGACAGGAAGAGGAAGCATCAGCTGAATTTCCCAAATAATCTAGACAGCTTTTGCTCCCTTTCACGTTAGTTAATTAGGATATGGGGTGGGAAATCCTAATGCTAGGGCAACCTTGCCTCACCATCTTCAAGATGACTTGAAGGGGCAATTTTAACTATTCTTCCTCTTCTGGTGGATGGGAGAGGAGACCAAAGTGCTCAGACTGCCCATCCCCAAGTTAACAGCTGAAAGAA
Source organism: Aspidoscelis marmoratus (assembly GCA_014337955.1). Classification (NCBI taxonomy): domain Eukaryota; kingdom Metazoa; phylum Chordata; class Lepidosauria; order Squamata; family Teiidae; genus Aspidoscelis; species Aspidoscelis marmoratus. Next base: position 25,569,460 of record MTQE01000401.1, read on the forward strand.
AAAGGACTTACCTAAACCTTACCTCTAAGAACCTAAGAGGAGTCCTGCTGGATCAAGCCACAGACCATCTAGTCCAGCATCCTGTCTCACACATTGGCTCACCAATTGCTTCTGGGCATCTCAAGCAGAAGACGAAGGCAAGGCCTGCTCTAGATTCCCTGCCAATGGCCTCCTGCCTGTGTCTCCAACCTGGAGGTGGTACCTAGGCGTCCATCCTAGAAGACGTAGATACATCTGACCACCATGAATTTATCCAATCCTTTCCTAAAGCTATCCACACTGGTTGCTCTCTTGAATCTAAACCAGAGTGGCCACTTCTGATGAACCTTGAAAATTCCACACCCCTAAGGAAGACTTCCCCATAGTATTTAGCCTTTATATTTATCTAACTGGTAGATGGTAGGTATTTGCAATCACTAAAAGGTAAAAATTAGTTAAAACTTTCCAGGTCAGCACCTGAACAAAATTAAAAATTAGTTTGAATACTGTATTTTCTGGCATATAAGACTATGTTTTAACCCAGGAAAATATTCTCAAAAGTCGGGGGTCGTCTTATACGCCGGGTGTTGTCTTCTTATACGTCAAGTATATCCCAAACTCTATATTTTAACTGGAAAGTTGGGGGTCGTCTTATACGCCCCGTCGTCTTATACACCGGAAAATACGGTAATTAACCCTTACAAGCTACCTAAGCATGACCTCCAGTTATCTCCAACTCTGTATTCAAATGTCTTGCCCAAGTCTTTTGGGTTATAATGCAAATAAGGCTACCTTTTCTTTTATACCCACATTACATTGAGATGTCCCCTTTTTTCATCTTCTTACCCAAAGTGTCTTTGCCCCACATTAGGGGGCTGGAGAAACTGCAACAGAGAAACTGCTGGATTCATATTTTGAGGTGAACTTGCCATAGAATGTCATCCACAATCAGGAAGGCTACACTATGTTCACAAGTTGAGCTTGAGGCCTGGAAGATATTGTTGGACTATAGCTCCCATTATTTTTGATCACTCACTAAACAATAGGGATGTGCATGAATGCAAGTTTTGGGATTCGATCAATTCAAATGTTTCTAATCAATTCAAATATTTAAAATTGGAATGTATTCACATTCGATTCAAATTGAATACATTCAAATCTATTCATACAGATTTTCAATTTGTATTTGAAGATACGAATGTCAACAATGAGTCAGTACGCATTCATACACATCTGTACGCATCCCGTTTTTATCCATTATGCATCCTGTTTTCATCCCATATGTATCCGTACAAATGTGTACGTATATGTAATGCGTAAGTATCTGTACACATAGGAATGTCCAAATAATTTGTATGAACGATTCAAAAGATTCAAAAATCTTTTGTGAGAGCTGTGACTAGCCCAAGGTCATCCAGCTGACTTCGTGGGGGAGGGCGGAATCAAACCCGGTATTCCCAGATAAGAGAGTGGCTCCTTAACCACTAGCCCAAACTGGCTTACTTATCCTGGCTCACTTAGACCAAAGAAGTCATATCCTGTGGAGTGAATGTGCCATGAGGGAGCAGAGAGTGTAGATCCTGCCTTTGCCTTTTAATCCACACCCAAGTAGGTGTAACAGAACATTCCTGCCTGATTACCCTCATCTTAATTTTCTCGTCTTCTCTTTGTGATCATGTGCCTCCCACTAATGAAACTGTAAATACAAATTCCTTGAGGGACCGAGCTGCTTCTGTGGCCACCTCCAGACTACAGGTGGATATCATCCTAGGAAGTGATAATGTGAGGTATTGCTCCCCTGAAGTTATCACTATCAACACTATCTCTGCACATTTAAGTGATACACATTCTGTTTATTTAGCTGGTGCCAAATAGCAGGACGTGCATGTCACCATCATTGTGCGTGCATGGCTGGCTGTTTTGGCCTCCATCCATGCACAGTGGATGAAGAAAACATGGCGGCTCAGTCTGCAAGGGGAAGGGGGACTATGTTAGGGTTGTCACAGATATATGTGGGAATCACACTATACTGGCACTGTAATATTCCCCTCAAAGCTCTATATCTAATGCCATTGTGATGGAAGAGTGGCAACCATGAGTTAATTCAGATGGAGGCAAACATATGAGGAATGAGTTGCTTTAGTGTGCTGGATTGTTGCCAGAAAGGGAAAACCGACATTCATTAAAAGAAAAAGAAAAAAACAGGTGAAAATCTGAGGAAGATGATGCTGTGCAGACAGCGTGAACTATCAATCTAATGAAAACATGGTGAGGATAAGCTATGTGGTAGGCGCTGAAATGTGCCACTTTTTAAAAAATTAAATGAATAACGATAATATTAAACTTTGGTCTTCCCGGGTATCTGCATCCATTCCTAGTTTTTAAAAGATGATGTTCTCATTCCTTGAATTACTTGTAACCAGAGATGCTTCTTCCTGCACCCAAACAACTTCTTTAAAATACTACATGAACCCAGCAGTATTAAGCACATAACTCTTGCACACATTCAAGAAGATAGGATGAGGGAGAGAAAATTCTGCCAAACCTAATTAGGCTGCTGGCGGTACAGTTGTAGGTTGCCTGACAGCAGCGCCATTTAAAAGTTGTCTATCTCTGATGCTTTTGCCAGCTACTACCAAGTCTTTGTCATGTACAGATTTCCACTAAGTGGTGAGCATCCTCTCCACTAATGAATTAGTCCTGATCCTAAAAGCACTCTAATTTACCTTGATGCTGCCTTTGGTTTTGACATCGGAACAGGATTTACAGAAATCACCTGTCTCTCTTCTATCACAACTGTTTTGCCACAAGAATCCCCACAGGCAGACTCTGATGTTATTATAAGAATTAATTTAAGCTAGTAACCAAGAACAGAATTCTAAGTGAGAAAGGGACGAGGCTTAGTTGTTCCATCTTAGAACTGGCGAATACCCCAAGGATTAAATCTTGTGTGCCAGAGAAATTCTCTCTCTACCCCCCTCCTCTGATTCTTTCTTTCTCTCTCTTACTGAATAAGAACTTAGTATCCAACATAAGGTTGTATTTATTTGAACAAAGCAGAGTAACACAGAATTCTGCCTGTAAGTTACTTTGATGGCAACAGGTCTGAATGACCTTTTGGGGCGAATATTACAGGGGGGATTGCCATCTAACCATTCTGCACAGATTACACACTTCATCTTTATTGCCTAGTATGCCAATTTATTCCTCAGTTGCTTCTGTCATTTGCTGCCAACAGAATGGAAAACCAAGTCCCATAAAACAAAATTTCCACTATGTGACTGTGCTGTGGAAATTTTTCTCCAGAGCAAGTAAATTTCAGCAACTTTGGTTCAGTGGTTAATGCCTGTGAAACTAATGTGGGGATATGTTAATGCAGAGTGTGTTCAGAGTAACACTGAATGGCTGAAACCTTCACAGTCTCCTCAGAAGAAATCTTCATTGGCTTCAGTGGACTTTGTAGCCTGGATTGGATCCTGATTTGGGAGGATGCAGCCAGACAGTGACATTTAGGAAGCACCTCTGAGGGTAATGGAACTATAAGACAGTCCTGTACCTAGCGGTGCTCTCTACCAGAGGAGGATTTGTCTTATCCTTCAAGCTTCATTGGTTTCCAGAGTGGAGAAGTTTCCAATTTTCCCAATCCAGGAATGGAGGGAAGAGAAAAACTGGGCCAGCTTTGCTCAGAGAAGAGAGCTGGACTACTCTGCACTTTACTTGACTCCTTTACTTAGGGAGAAATTGGGGGACTCTGAAAGCAGAAAGAGGACTTCAAGTTTGCTCTGATATCATCAGTTCTCACTGTCTCTCTGGGTGTGGATTGGTATGTACGTCTGCCTCCCTTGAATGCCCCCAAACTGGAATCTTGGAGGAGTCACACCTATCACTGCCATGTAGTTTCTGGGGGGGGGGGAGCCACCTGTCAGTGTGTGGTTAGACTGAAAAACAAACTCCACTTTTGATACAGAAAATAAAGCTGTATCCCACATCCATCATGCCAACCTTACAGCCAGGGCAATGCACACATCAGACAAAATGCAGCACTAACACACCTACTCTGTTTGCAGTTCCCATTAGTAACGCTGTGGCCTGTTTAACCCATCTCTAAGTGTATATTGTTTTCATTTCAGCCATCCAGTCTGAAATGACAGCGCTGAGGGCTGAAAAGGGTTCCAGTTCATCTCCACGCAGTACTAATCAACAGCGTTAATGATGTCTCTTTAAATGTCAGCAGTGGAAAACAGCAGATTACTGGTTACGCTAGCAGAAGCAAGGTCACTTTTGGGAAAAATGAGAGAGGAGTCGTATAGAAGCAGGGTTACACCCATATGACCACAAAAGCTACTAAATCAATGGATAAGCAGCTGAAATACAGGCTACCTTCAGGCCTTTTCTCGTTGAATTGTCATCAGATTCCCAGTCCAAATATTTTAACCATGTAATGTAGATTTCCTCTTAACACACAAGAATGAAATAAAAACTAAAGACTGTTCAAAATGGCATGCATTTTTTGTAGGCTCATTCGGAGTTGAATTCAACTTAACAACTGTTTAGGGCATTTCCACACTTACCTTTAAGCTGGTCCATAAAGAGGGACAGAAGCCTCCATTACACAGAGAGGATCATCTTAAGGAGAAGCCCCATCCCACATTAGCAAACTGCATCCATGGGTGTTTTCCACTGTCACTAGAAGTACCCATTAAGTACCCATTAATTGGTACAAAAATGCCATTACGTACCCATTAATGGGTACTTAATGGGTACTTTTAGTGACAGTGGAAAAACATCCCATATTGGATGTAGTGTAGCCCAGTCTAGGTGGAAAATGGCTGCTTAGACCAGAAAACTGATAGAAAGATCTATTGGAAGTCCCGAGACCTGTGGACTGGAAAAGGGAGATGTGCAGAAGGGCACATGCTTCACTGTTCCAGTTATCAGGGGGACCCATTTGGGTGGTGCACCAAATTGCGTTGCCAAAATAAATAGCTGTCGGAGAACCCAGAAGCAAGCTCCAAAGATTGCACGATCTTTCGAGCCAGGGGCAATGGAGCAGTTCCTGCCACTACAACCACTCTAGCCTGGCTTGGTCCTGCTAGGCTGTAGGCCGGTAGACTACAGGTATCTTAGTTTATAATTAGTTTACATCTGGGCAAGTGCATTTGCATTTGCAGGAGGCACTTACCACGTCCAAGCATTCCCTGCCTGCCCAGATGTTGACTAATTATAAACTAGCTGTGGTACAGGACATCGTGCGCTACAAGGACACTAACCTTTACCCAACACAAAACAATTCTGACCAACAGGGCCATTGGAGCTGCTGTGCAAGCATGCTGGCAGCTCCCATCAGCCCCTGACGTGACTGTGCTTGTGTAGAGTGCAAATGTTGCTGTAGCGATGATGCTGACACCCATGCAGTCGCAAAGGATGCCAGAACCCAGATCACTATTGTGTATTACCACTCGCAAGTGTGAGCACTAATCAACGTTAGTTTATAACCCACCTTTCCTATCCAATGGATGGGAAAGCAAGTGCAGAAATGCCCTATGTCAGCCAGGTAAGCATGGAAATGATCTCAGATAGGAACTCAAGACTAGTGAGTATCGGGAGAAGTGTATGCTAGGGATGTACACATTTTTTTTTTATTTTTATTTTTTGTATTCGTATTGAACTGAATGCAGGAAAATTGGTATTCATTAAAACAGATCCCCTTTGAACGTGGTAGGATTCATATTCAACACGAATGCTCAAACCCATATGAATCCCATACGAATTCAAACAAATCCCACACAAAGCTTCACATGAATGTATCAAAACAATCTATTCCAATTTGAATGTCAGTCTTTGAACATGCCAATATTCAATTTGAATTCGAATGTCTGAATTTGGCCAAGTTCCTACGAATTTTGAATGTTACGAGTGTTGGTGTACATCCCTCTTCAAGATGCCTCAGGTGCACCACTTCCATGTATTCATTATTCAAGCATAGTCCAGTTCTTTGTTTTTTGGAGGCTCAACTAAAAAAGAGCATGCCACATGCAACTACTTCACTCCTATAGTAACTGTTTGCCTACCAACAGAGTCAAAAAGGCGGCTCAGCAAAACTGCTTCCTTCAATTTTTTTCCTCCCCTCCTCTCTTGTACCTACTCACTCTAGAGAATGTAGTGACAACAAACGTAGCAGCTTTTGAAGAGTGCGTGGCTAACATGGAGACTTTGACTTAAGTTTATCTTTTCATCTCCACTTCCAGGTCATGAAAATTCATAAATGTCTGTCCCCCTTGAGTGCCCCCAAATTGAGACAGATAGCAAGCCTTGATGGGTGCTACCTAACTATCCAACCAATGAAAATATCTGACCAATCTGGAGACTTTTAAATGGCTTTTTTTTAAAAAAACTCCCCTTTAAAATCAACCGTTTGGCTAATTCTTTCATAGTTTGTGCAGGGGCTAGCAAGCCTAAAGGATCATATGAACCTCATGTTTGGGTCCTAGAATCCCCTGAAAGTGAACTTGAAGTTGTTCCACCACACTGCTTCCTAATGGCTAGACCCAAAATCTTTTAAGTGGTCTGACAAAATGAGTGTATTTGTTCCGTTTTAGGGAGACTTTTGCATCCATTTTGTTTGCAAAGCATTTTTAATTTGTTTTTTCTTGTGGCACTGAGGATGGTATCCAAGAATAATGCAGAAAGGCAGCCCTCATATGATCTAGTCTTGCCTTCTTTCCTGCTTGATAAAGAAGGATGATAGAAGGAGATCCCTATAATGCTTGTGTGTGTGTGTGTGTGCGCGCATGCGCGCATGCGTAAAACAAACTGTTCACCTTACCAGCAACAAAGAATTTTGTACTGTGGATATTTTCACCCTCTCATATTAGCCTCATGCCATAGAAATGTGGGAAATTTCACAAAGCATTTCAGCAACATTTTGCATAAGAATGAACTACAAAAGCACTGAATTTGTTCAAAGCCCATCAAAATTTGAGCACTGGATTCTACTAGTCCAAGCAAACAATCTATAGCAAAGAGTGAATGGTAGGTATAGATTAATTATGCATATAAGTTGTAACAGAATCTCAGTCCAATGCCCAAAAAAAAGGTGGTTGGGACACCTCCTCTGAAGCTTAGGGTGGACAAATCTGTGCTGTGGCCATAGGGTGGGGAATCCTGATGTCCAAAATGTGTTAGAAGGGTTGAATTTTGCTCACCCTACTGGCCGATCTGAAGCTACCAAGGTCTAGAAAGCCTCTTTATGGCCTCCTAGGCAAATGACTGGTGTTTGGAAATAGGACATTCTAACCAGAATAAGTTTGGAAGCAGACATAGGGTGTTTTTCCACTGTCACTAGAAGTACCCATTAAGAACCCATTAATAGGTACAAAAATGCCATTAAGTACCCATTTCTAGTGTATTTCTAGTGACAGTGGAAAAACACCCAAAGTATATGAAATACAGGCTGCTCGTGATGCATACCAAGTAGTTTCTGTAGCATTACAATATTGTTCACCATTACTATCACTTTCACAGTCATCATCATCATTGTCTTTGTTCTCTCCCTGTTCTTTTCTTTTCTTTTCTAGACTTCGTTCCACAACAGTGTTCATAAGTGTGAATACATAATTGAATGCTTGCTGGTTCTGCATAGAAACAGAAGCAGCAACTGCTGATGGCTATCTCAGCCCTGCAATTCTGTATAACCCCATCACATAGCAAGACAGTAAGCAGCCTCAAAGAATAGCAAAGAATTAGTGCATCTCTTCTGTGAGGAGGCATGACAGGGTGAAACTCTAGGGGCAACTGCTCCGCAATTTCATAATAGCCCAATAAAGCCAGAGAGGCTTGTAATTATGGAGTCACCTGACACTCATAAACTTCAGAGCTCTGCAAAATAGGAAATGAATAGAGAAATGCGCTCTGAAGGCTTATTTCCTAGCAGCTTGAACCCTAGCGGTGGCAGGTCATCTTGGGTGAGACTGCTGTGTCCCTGGGGGAAAAAAATGAAGCTTTCACTGCTGCCAAGCTTCACTTATCCATCTAAGGTTGTCCCTCGACAGCACAGAGAATGTTGGCTCTTTAAAGAATGCTGCCAGACTAGTGTGGACTTTCAGCACTGTCATTAATTCGAATTTTATTCATTGATTTATTCAATTTAAATCTTTATTATTATGCTTGGTACACTGATTCAACTATTTACATCCAAAATTTGACAGGACTGTGGAAAAGAGAAGCGGATACAACTCAAAGACCCCAACACAATTTATACAGAATGCCTTGTCCACTCTGTAATATTTTTGTCTGGCAAGAAGGAAACATTTACCCATTTACCCATTACATAAAACAGACCACATCTGTACCCAGCCTTTGGATCTGGGAAATGCTTTCCATCATCTTATCTGATCTGCAAAGAAATCATCAAGAAGAAATTCCCAGAATTTCCTGTACCAACTTTTGATGGTTAGGTTAACCAATTCTGCACAACCATCATTTGGCACTGCTAAAATTGAAATTTAATTTAAATTTTGGGGGCAATATGCCGGAAGTGCTGCAACATGGTATTGAGATTATGTCCACCACAATGCCACCGGGATTTTAATACATCTGGGGACTCCACAAGTTATTCATTTGGGCACCTAGTTAGAAAACAACCTTTCTTGATCACTTCATCTCCAAGGAACAGATGTGAATATCAATGAGAAAATCTCTGCTTCTCTTGACTGAATCAGAAATTGCTGCATTTAGCATTCCTTCCTGTATAAAAGTTTTGCGGAATTGGTCAAAATAATTTGTCCAGGTATTTTGCTTCCAATGTACTGAGCAGCTGGCATTTGGGTGATATTTAATAGTATTGGTTTTTTTCTGTTAAATAAATAAGAAAGCAACTAATCAAGTAAATAACTGGTGGCCTGAATCAAAAGTCTGACACAGATTGGCTGATGCGAAAATCTAGTATCACTGAATATTCTTGTTCAGAAAACAACCTCTGTTTTAAATAAATAGACAACAACCCTTGTTTCTTTGAAGAGTTAGCAAATTAATCAGATCCTACCATGTAAGTAATATATCAGCTTGCATTTGCCCTCCCTTCTGCTCCAGGTAGTCACTGTATGCAGACAAAACACACACAGGACAGACCCTTCAGAGCCAAGCCTCAGCTTTTATAGCCGCACAGATGACAAATAACAATTCATCTTTTGTGCCCATTCACTGCCTCCTCCTCCCTCTCTTTCTCTTCTTTTTTAAAAGATTCTTTGCCAAAGGTACCGTTTAGAGATCTTTCTAGACCATTTATTTTTAAATTACCAGCCAGAGGAGTTTCGGGAGGGGGGGGGGAAGAAATCTCAAACTGATTGCTTATCAGAATGAAATCCAAATGTCACATTAGTTGAGAAAGTTGCGAGATTAAATTTTCCCATGTCCTTCATCTGCTGTTGACATTTTGGGAGCTTTGCTCCCCCTCCCTTCAGCTCCTGCTTTCCAGTCTTAACATCTTTTAGAAACCAGACACACAAACAGATACCTACCTGTGCTATTGCTGCTTGAAAGTGTTGGTAACCACCAACCACCGAAGACACATTTGTTTGATATCTATTTGTAGATCCTGATGAATAACATTTTAACTACAATGCTTCTCAAGTAATAAATTATTATTATTATTAATATCATTATTATTATTAATTATTAATTATTATTATTATTAATTACTTATGAAGAACTCCTGTTATTTAATAAAGGCTTTATTGACTTATGGCCTACAGTTCTTATCTTCAAAATATTTTATTCATTGAAGTGGAAGTGCCACAATATGGTTAAAGCCAAAGATAGACTGTAAAATAAGAAGAAATAAATCCAGCCGTATCATTTCAAGTTTCTATACATTCAAGGTGCTTTAAATTATAAGTATTCAAGAAGACATGAAAAAGCAGATTGTATTTTTGTTGCTTCTTTTCAGCCTCTCTCCCTCTAAGTGATTTGGGTCAGTCAGGCAACCTTTTTCTTCTATCAAAAAGGGCAAACAATAATTTGCAAAGGACCACTGACATTCTAATACAATTTTGTGATTCCAGTCATTGGCTTGATTAAAAAAAAAAAAAACCCCACACTCGATCAAAATCAATCTAATATGCCACATATATCAGCTTGTCACAAAGGAGCAAAAACACTTTCTCACATCTACTGTAGCTTCAATGTATTAAGATTAAAATATTTTAAAATTAACTCCCGACATACCAAGCCCTCATATCATTATAAGAGCACATTTTTTATAACGATCCTGTGATTCAGCGCAGCAACAAAGTGCAAATTTTAACACACGTATTTCTAGTTAGCAGACAAAACTGCACAAACCAAGCTCCAGAAGCCAACCCAATGCTAAGCTAAGTACATCCAGAAAAATATATATCAGTGTTAGGGGTAATCAGGAAGGGAATAGAAAACAAGTCAGCAAGCATTATTTTGCCTTTTTATAAATCTATGGTAAGGCTACATTTGAAATATTGTGTACAATTCTGGTTGCAATGCCTCAGGAAGGTTATTGTGGAACTGGAAAAATGTGCATGATAGGGCAATGAGAATTATCAGGGGGCTGTAACACCTCTCTTACAAAAACAGGCTGCAACACCTAGCTCTCCTGAGCCTTGGGGAAAAAGTATTTAGGATGAGACCTGATTGAAGTATATAAAATAATTCATGGTGTGGAAAACACGAATAGAGAAAAATCCTTTTCTCTGTCGCACACCACTAGAATCAGGGTCACTATATGAAGCTGATGGGAAGGAGAATTAAGACCAACAAGGGGAAGTATTTTTTCACCCAGAGGTCACGTCCCCATGCTCTAAAAGTAGGGAATCAAAAGTGCACTCACTGTGGAGTGTCCCCAAAGCCCCCAAACCGGGCTACATGCGTTGCAAATGGCTGAAACGTGCAGTAAATTTACTCCTGTTAAAACTGTTCTCGCTGCGATTCAGGAGGCAAGCCCGGATTATTTTGGGAGCATGGGGATGCTCCCAGGCTATTGGGGGCGGGGTTTCACGCCCTGTACTCGCTGTGCCCTGGGATAGCAATTGTTTGGGCATTTAATTATAAAATCATTAAAACCACCAAAGTCTGCAGCAATGAGGGGGATCATATGGTCTTCCCGCAACCCTTATTCCTACCCTGCTCTCTTGTCGCTGGCAAAGTCACTCTACAGGCAGTTAAGCCAAGATGCATACCTCTGCTAAACTGCCTAGGAACACTGTAGCGGTTAGGGGATGGAATAAGCTAACCAAAGCCACTATATAGGCAGTTAAGCTGAGAGGTGCACCTCTGCTAAGCTGCCCAGAAACATTGTAGCGGCTTTGGTTAACAGCTGTTTGCCCGAGATTGAACAGGGTTGGATTAAGGCTTGCAGGAAGAAGCTTGTGGGGCACTGACAATGGCTACAGCTGGCGGAACAGGAATGGCGACGTCACCCCGGCTTCCTATAGGTCTAGTGGTTAGGGAGCCGGGCTCTTATCTGGGAGTACCGGGTTCAATTCCGCCCTCCCCCATGAAGCCAGCTGGATGACCTTGGGCTAGTCATAGCTCCCTTCTGAGCTCTCACAGCCCCACCTACCTCACAAGGTGTTCTGTTGTGGGGAGAATAGAAGCTTTGTCAGCTGCTATGAGTCCCCTTAAATGGGTGAGAAAAGCGGGGTAGAAATGCCAACTCTTCTTCTTTTATCAGCAACGAGAAGGGGCGGAGTGAAAAAGATGTGGTTTCCCGATGCAGGATTAGTGTGGTTTGGATGGGGACAGCTGTATCCTTATTGTACCCGCACTTGCCCCAATTACATGGGGATAGGTCAATTCGAATTGAATCCCTTAATGGGAAAAACCTGAATCCCTCCTGAAGTAAATGGCCAGCATAGGGATGCACTCAGAGGGTCATTGGTCTATGGAATTTACTGCCAGAATTGGGGGTGACAGCAACCAGCCTAGATAGCTTTAATAAACCCAGAAGCAACTGGTGGGCCACTATGTGAGACAGGTTATGGGACTAGATATGCTGTGGCCTGATCTAGCAGCGCTCCTCTTATGTTCCTATGTTCCTATGTTTTTAATAGGTGCCTATACAATGAAAGAGAAGGGTGGAAGAGTATTCCAAAGAGAACATAATTACATTACTATGTAATTTTCTGTTTTTAGTCACAACTGAAAGTGCACCTGAAATAATATTCAATATGAAATATCCCCAACTAGTTGCAAGCATATGCACTAAAAGAAAGGATGGAGTACTGTGATTCCATGTCACTGCTAGGAGTGTGATGATGTGCAGGAGTTGGTGAATACCCACTAAGGTGGCAGGATCCACTCCCCAGAATATTGTATTTGCATAGTGGCGGGGGGGAACCCACTCTGTTCGTATAGTGTAGACTAGGTTTGCTCCTGCTGCCACTATACGAGGATAGTGGCAGCAGGACTATCCTGCTTTCCATGCCAAAATCGAGTGCCATTATGCAAAAGAGCAAAAATAGTCCCCTGATGGCCCTAAACTTTCATGCTCGAGAACTTTAGTTCCATGGTCTAAAAGTTAGCATGAAGCAGGATGTATGGGCCAAATGGATGCCTCTCTATCCCATGAAGCTCTATGGCACAGAAACAGGCCATCTGGTGCCTAGGTAGGCCTCAGCAGCATGTGATCTATTTTGGAGGACTGGAAGGAGCTTCGCATTTAAGGTAGAGCAAGGAGTGTGTTTGAAGTTAGTACTTTGGTATGCTAGTGAGTCTTTCTGGAGCATCCAGGATTGGGGAAGAGTTCTTGTCAAGCACGACTCGGTTGACTCTTGCATCCCTCAGCTCATGCTCTGGGTGATAACATTAATGTTAGGTGATATGCTGGAGCTTCTTCAGGCACAAAGGGAATACCTTCCCAAGCTTTTTCCTAACCCTAGAGGCTACAGTAAAGACATGCTAGCCTGCCTAAAATGACCTCAGTCTCCAGGATGTTTCGCTGTCTCAAGTAATCCCAAAGAGCATGCTTCTAGTACCAGCATTATTTTCTAAACACAGTGTGCCTCCAAACACACTCCTTCCTCCACCTTAAAAGTGAAGCTCCTTCAGCTCAGCTGCTTCCAGTCAGGCAGACAGGAAGCTGCACTGCCAGCAGTAGGAGCACAAGAAAGGCAAGTAAGCGCACAGTAAAAAGGTGTTGGATAACCAGCATCTTTTTACTTTGTGCGATGGGGGGAAATGCTGTGCTCCTACTGCGGTGGATGGAAGCACTGAACTTGCTTTGCTGCTTCTGTCCCAGTCTGGAGACACCCACAGTTTTGTTTAAATACTTTTCTTGTTTCACCTCTCTTCCCACATTTGTAAAAATATCAGTCTGTGTCTCCATGTGAAAGTGGAGGCATGCCTAGGAAGCGCTGTGTTTGTCACTAAAAAAATGCCTCCTTGTCTCCATTTACGAGCGAGGAGACATCACTGTTGGTGGTGATCATGGTGCCTCTCCTGAGGACAGCAAAACTCTTCCCTCAAAAATGACGCCTCTGATAGCAGTTATGTCTGGAAACAGGGTGGTGTGTGATTGCCGCAAGGCATTTACTGCTGCTGCAAATGGTTCCAGAAGGCCCAAGAAGCAAAGATGTGGTCTCATAATGCTGCCATAGATTTTCCCTCTGCTGTTGATGTCTCTTTCTTAATATGCCTCCCCCTCAGTTCTATGTGGAGTTTTCTGTACAGTATCGTTACACAGACAAGTGAATTCACTGGGTTATTTCCTACAACAAGCTAATTATTCAGAGATTTATGCAGACAGATTGAAAGTGCATAGCAATTGATGGCTGTCTTTGTTTACAGTCCTGTCAAACCCACCACTGAGCAAGGAGTGTTTTCTCTCAATCTCCCATAGCTTGGAATGCAGTGAAATAAATACAGATGAGCACTTCAGCATACTTTCTGCAAATCGACAATTATTATCAATTACAAGAATGGCCTGTCTCCTCATAATGCAAATTCTTCTACAGCTGCATGCCAATCATCCTGTTCCATCATTCTCGACGGCATCACCCTGACAGAAACCACACAGGGGAACACAGTAGGGGAAGAGTGCAGTCTCCATGTAGATGCTGCATCTTTCTTGCACATGAGTGTACAAAAAGAGGCAGCTGCATCCAGACACTGTGCCCTCATGCCATATTTACAGTGCCATAAGGGCACTGAGCAGATCCCGTCGTCGTTACAGCATTATGTACTTACCACATATGGTGGCTTGGAGGCTATAGAAGGAAAAGCAACTCAGGGTGCCTCCAAACGTGAGCTAAAACCTGTAATTTTCCTGGGACCAGTTTGGGAAGTGCAAGACATAATTGCAGTACAGTCCCAGGTTAGTAAGGTGATTACCTGTAGTATTGCTATGACAAAAAATCCAGCAATTATGGCACGTTTCCTGTAACAGTGATGGTTAACTTAAGTATCTGCTGGCTTGTTCTGTTTTCATTTTTCTTGGGAATACACAGAAACCTACCAAGTGTGAACAGATCAAAAGAAAGTGGGTGAGCTCCCTTCAAGATTATAAAGACATCGGCCAGTAGATACAGAGGTAATTGTGAGGGTTTTTTTTTTAAGATCACAGATTGCCTCTTGTCCAGTGGAGGCAACCCCAGAGAAATGAAAGATGTGAACTACACAGTAGGGGTGTGCATGAATATTCGAAGGTATTCGAAATTTGATAGAATTCATCTGAATTTCAACATTTGAATTCACATCCATAAATTCAAATTTTAAAATTTAAACAAATTTTGAATTTTGAATTATCCGGACATTTGCCTGTGTACGGGGTCGCACATGATGCATACTTGTACGTACGCATCTTTCCTGCATTTGAACACATCTGTATGGAATGAAAGCGGGTTGCATACGGGAGTGTACAGATGTGTACGGATGCGTACGGAATGCGTAATGATGCGTATGGGCACATGCAAATGGTGTTGACATTCGTAAGTGTAAATTCAAATGGAAAGTTTGAAGGAATAGATTTGAATTTGCTTAATTCGAATCGAATTTGGTTAAATTATAATTGTAAAGATTTGAATCAAATCAAATCCCAAAAATTGCATTCATGCACACCCCTATTACAGACACCATAAACCTTCCTTCATTGCACTGAACTAGCAGGTTGCAAGCTGTCCGCAAGTTGCTGGTTGGTCCAGTGTATCAGGGTAAGATGCTTGTGGACTAATCAATAAAGTCCACTTCTTTCTTTCTGATTGGGAGTCGGATACTGGTCCAAAGCCTCATCTTTTGTAGACAAACTGGATTACTGCCCTTTTGCATTCTGAGTAAACCAGTACATAATGCAGACAAAGTATTCTACTGGCCCAGTATGGAAAGGTCTTTATCATGCTCATCTGCTTTTAAGCCATCTTCCTTCCTTCCTTCCTTCCTTCCTTCCTTCCTTCCTTCCTTCCTTCCTTCCTTCCTTCCTTCCTTCCTTCCTTCCTTCCTTCCTTCCTTCCTTCCTTCCTTCCTTCCCTTCTCTCTTTGTGTGAGAGGATGCAGCCAAAGGAAGGGAGGAAGAAAGAAGAACAAAACTCAGAAGGCTATGTTGATATTGTTTGAAAGAAATACTGTTATGCAGGGCTGACCCTCGTATTATTTTTTAAAAAAAGAGACTGAGATTAGAAGGAGAGAAATTGTGTGCCTTCAGTTATTTACTGACTGAAACAGGCCAATTCGAGGGTCTCCATGGCTGTAGCACAACGGCAGAGCCTGGTTGCCGGTTCTGTCACCGGCCTCTTCCCAGCAGTAGGCAATGGCAAACCGCTTCTGAAGCTCTGCCAACAAAAATGCACAGAGCTGCCCATTCAGTCAGACAGGAGTTGGCCATGGCTCCATGGTACCTAACAACAATGGCAAAGTCCATCCTGTAGTGATGGTCTCCTCTTTCTCTTTCTCAAGCAGCACTTTGATCTTCATGAACAGAACCAGAGCAGTTTATGTCCCCTGAGCATGAGAGAAGGTAGCCATGAGTCACAGGTTCCCCTAATGTATGAGGTATTTATAACCTGCCTGGCATGTTGTTCTATCTGCATTTGATATGCCACTAGCAGAGTGGTGAAAATATTATGATTTATCGGTAAAGTGCTTTTTTATATATGTATTTCCTGCTGGCCCGGAATAAATATCTGTTATTTATAATAATTACTCCGACAGCATCAAGTCATGATTCTAAGGAGACCGTCTGGATTTTATGAAATTGATCACATTTATGAACTCCAGTTGCACACAAGCTCTGACAGCTTCAGTGCCTCCCATTCTCTGGAGTCTTCAGCACAGCAGTTCATAAACTCCGGCTGATTGTATGGAAACCAATCCATCTGAATTGCTTAACACACCCATTGCTGTAGTGCCTCCAATGCATCAATCACATTCCCTGTGCCTTGAATTTAAAATCCATTTATAAGAAATGAAATGGAGGGGAAAAGCCATATAGTAACGTCCATTTGCTCAATTTTCCAGCAATTTTGCCTGTCTACCTCTCCCCACCCAATACAATCTCCCCTCTATAACACCGTGTTTTAGCAAACTACCGTGTACTGCAAAGCTGTGTTATGCAAGTAAATGGTGCCTGCAAAAAGCTGAGGGAATGGGAAATGCAGAGGCCCATTCTACTAATGTACGTTGATGGCACTGTGGAAGGGAGACCCAGGCTGTGTTCAGATGGGAGATGGGGGGAAAGCATCTCTGAGCAATCTCTGAGGTTGCTTAGAGAAGACTTTGAGGTGGGACCGTCCACAGCCCGGTCTGTCCCTACCCCTCTCATCAACATTCTCTGGATTCAAGAGGGCTTGGGAACATGGGGGCCACACACTGTCTCTCTGAGGCACCCCTTTTTGTTAGGTCTCACAGAATTGCAAATGTCCAAAACTCGATTCAGTGAGAAAAGCTGCATTTTAATGACTGTTATAACAGCAAAACCCTGCTGTACAGAATCATGCTATATGAGGAATGACCATGCTATGGACTCCCATTCCATCCTCTGCGGTGGTAATATGTGTAAAAATATCCCATTTATAGAAATGGCCTGAATGGCTTAGGACTCAGCTATCAGTGGGAACCACCACGCTGCAGGAGTTAAGAAGGACTAATGGCACCTTCACTGTTGGCAGTCCCATTTCTGAGAAAGACGTGAAGAAGAGGAATACGTGCCTTGGCTTTTCACCACCAGGAGGCCATCACTGCTTTTCCATATGCTCTTAGAAGACCCAGCTTTTCTTTCTAGAGTTTCATTTATTTGTGAATTTATATCCCATCCTTCACCCAAAGGTCCCAGGGTGAGTCACAACCATACAAATATAAAATATACTTAGATATTTAAATATGTAATCCTTCCACCCTCCCCCTTTCCTGGCAGGGCAACACCTCAGAGGAAGCTAAGCATCAAGGGCCTGGGTCAAGAGAAAAGTGTTTTAACCAGGTGCTGAAAACTATAGAATGTGGGTGCTTGCCCAGTGAGTCTCCACAGGACGAGGTTGTTGTGGTTTTATTGTTTAAAGGTATGCCACAGCAGCAATATTAGTGACTACATATTTGAATAGTATGATCCTAAATATATTTGAGTCTGCATCCCAACATTCATGAGATACAGCCAGGTGAAGGGGCAACTCATGCAAACGACATACAAGCTGCCCCTGAGGCAAAAAGAAAAGTGAACAAAACCACTGTGGTTTCATTTTATTGTAACTATTTTAATTTTTTATTAACTGCAATCCACCCCGGGCCATATGGTGAAGGGTAGGATACAAAAGACTTGAAATAAATAAAGCCTTACAGCTGCACAACGGAAGCTCCAGAGCTGGGAGTTTCCCCAAGTGTTTGCTTTTGCACTGGATTGGAAAGTCGACCATTTTTTATCTGGTATGAGAATGGCTCCTTCTAAACTTGGCCTGTATGGCGCTGCTCCTTCCTCAGTCTCTCCTTCACTGTATATGTCATTTCCCCCAAGTGTCAAACAACCAGCCCTGTATGTAAATTGACCCCAAAGAGGGTAAAGAGGCTCAAGAGTCAACCCAGTTTTCCACTGACAAGACCACTCTTAACCGATTGATTCTACTCCTGCTTGAACAGGTGTGAAGCCATTACTCTTGAAAGAGGTGATTTTCAAATTTTAGTATTAGGTGCTGCACTGCTTAGCATCTACCTAAGAAGTAACATATATTTACTGCTGCCTGGTATGATATAGCTGGTGTGATAGAAAAGGACAAAGGCTTACTGTGCAGGAGAATGAAATCTAGATTATAAAGATTCTCTTTGACTGCTGGGATCATTTTGACTTCAGCATGGTCCTTCTTCCAGAGAGCAGAATTTTCCTCCACAGTCACAAACAGCAAGAAAACCAGAAGGTCCTTAGCACACTGAGGGCCAAGCTTTCAGGCTTTGTCTATGATTTCTCACATTAGCTTGTCCTGATGCAGGAGGCCACAAAAGTTAATGATATACAAAGTGTATTTCTATCTTGCTAAAGAGCAGAACATAAATGCCCTGGGAACTTCCAGATCTTCTGGAATGACTGGAAAAAATAGCACTTTCCATTTGCATAGAGGGCTTGTCCCCACGTGCTCTATACTCCAAAGTGAACCTGAATTCAACTCAGAGCATCCCCATGCAAAGGCTCCAATCTGGGCTCCATGTGGAACAAATTGCACAAATCCAAGGTAACCCCCCTTGCAAACTGTTCTCGCTGCAGTTTGGGAGGCAAGCACAGATTATCTTGGAGGCATGGGGTCGCTCCCAGGTCATTGGAGGAGGAGATTGGTGCTCGCGTCATTAGCAGGTAGGGTTTCGCCTGTGCTCGCTGTTCCTGTTCAGCACACTGCTATTGTAACTGCTTGGGGATTTCTTTTAATAAATTATGATGAAAGAGAAATGCTGAGGGGGTCAAATGGCTCTCATCTGTCCTACGAGGGTCTTTCCGGCTAGAGTTATTACACACCCCCTTCCCTGATTGCCTGATTGGCAAGCTACGCATGCGTAATGGCTTGATTTTGCGAACGAGCACTGCATCGCCTTAATGGGCAATGGGCCCGTGGCTTCCCTACACCACATGCAACATGAGAAGACAATGCACAGAATTCCTCGAAACTGTTGTGAGTGGGGGTGTGCCTGCTGTCGGGCAAAGGTGCACACCTCCGCTAAACTGTGGCGGCTTCAAGCAATGAGCTGCTTTTCCATCCTATTAGCAATGCTCCTTATTATCATTGTTTATCTTTGCTGTATGTTGTGTTCATGGAGGTGCAACCTGGAGGTGTTTCCCTGTCATCGCTGCAGCAGGTGGGACAGGGTATGGTGCCGTCAACCCAGCTTCCTATCAGGGGAGAGGGGGTGGAGAGAAAAGAATGCGGGGACAGGTACATTCGACTTGAACCCGCACTCTCCTCAATTGCAGAGGAAGGGTTAATTCGGACTACAATTCATATTGGGAATGACCCGATTCAAATCCAAAGTAAACGGAGTGCATGGGGACAAGTCCAGAGTTTATTACAACCACACCAGCGCAAACACACACACAAATTATCAACTGAGAGGGAAAAAAGTTCCCTTAAAGTATATATATTAGGATATTAATAACTCATTACTGACCATCTCTGGACACATGCAACAAAAGTTGTTTTCTATGGTCCTGTATTATCAGAGGAATAAAATCAGCTTAATACAGTTAGGGATATAGCCAGAGAATTTCAGCCTCTGTCTTCTAATCATAAACATAATAATGACTTGGAAAAAAATAACTGTAATTTTCCTTTGTTTTGAGGGGATATCTAATAGAGAATGTTCGTTAATTTGAGCACTTCTCTATGAATAAATATTCCTATTGGAGTTTTTTCACTTTCCAAATATTTCATATCTCGAGCTCCCATTTACACACAATCTAGCATCCCCATTACCTTTTTAGAATTAATTTAATTTAAAAAATATATAATTCCACAGTCAGAATTTCATTGGAATGAACCACAACTGCAATGAATAGGAATCTAATTTCTACTTCTCCCTGCATTTATATCTAGCATAAACTTCTTGAATAAAGTCACAGTTTTACTGAATAGGCATTGTCTGCATGAACTAACTTCATTTGAGGAAGATCATGCTCAATTTAAATTTTAAAATGAATGTTAACAAAAGTGGAAGATCTGTAGGGCTTTTTTTT
>MTQE01000401.1:25589711-25600372 GCA_014337955.1 Aspidoscelis marmoratus
TTTTTTTTCCTATTTAGTTCTACTGCACACAAGTTGGTATCTTTTTAATTTCATCATCCTCACTATCACCATTTTTTCTTTCCTGGTAGGAATAAAATTAGCTGGACCATTGCTAAGAGACGTAATAGTCTTAATAGATTCTACGGCACAGAGAATACTACAGGCACTTTCAATAGGGGAAGGACAATAATTTTACTAATGCCAACAAGAAATAATCCAAATGTATAATAAGCTTAGGAACCATCATTAGCAAGCAGAAAATGGGATGCTTTGGGTCTGTGTCAGCTTAGAAACTTATTTAGTATCTTTCACTACTTTTAAAAGACTTTTTACAGTTTAAAGTGGTTAATTTTCACTAATGCCATATACATTATTTTGTCTCACATCATTTGGGCTTCGCATTCTGGGGATGTATATAAAGGGAGGTTTCTGCTTTTGGTGGTGTTCAGACATAACAAAAAGGACACCTCAGAGGCACAGTGTGTGGCCCTCGTGTTCCAACCCTTCTCTGATCCACCTTTTCTAGCCTAGAATGTTCAAGTGAGGAGGGACGGGCAGAGTGGTGTGTGAATAATCCCACCTCAAAGCCTTTTCTAAGATGCCTCAAAGGCTGCGTTCCCATAGGGACTAAAATCTAGACTGGATTCGGACTCAGCACCTAGAGTTCCCATTAAATTGGCCAGTAGTTCGAATCTGGGAAGCCCCATTCCCATGCCACTTCTCCCCCCCCCCCGATTTTCTGCAGAAATCCGAGAAAAACCCGCCCTGGAGAAACAAGACTTCTCTAATCCAGTCCGGATTTTACTGTTGGAGAAGGCGAGTGAAAGGGGAGAGCTGGTGGCTGGGGCAAGCAAGTGAGCGGGGGATACAGGGAGGGGAGGCCACACCTCGGATGTGGCTGTGTCGGACAGCAGGCAGGCAATGGAATGAAGTGGGGGGCAGAAGCAAGGAGGGAAAAGGAAGGCAGCTGAGGACCAGGCTTTCCTAAGGCCTTGTTGGTTGCAGGCAGCTGAGAAGCGCAGCTCCAAAACTACCTTCTTCAGGGCATTTTTTTTTTTACATTAGGGCTGCATTCACACCTAAGTTTAATTTATCTTCTGTCCAGTTTCAGAGTTAGATATATCAGAATACTATCAAGCTGGTTTTTGTTAGCATCATATAACTCAGAAATTGAGTTATACAGTGGAAAGAAAACGATCAGTCACTTTGCTGATGTGTTCCTTTCACTCTGAATATGGACTGCAATGGGATTAAAACTTAGGTGGCAACTCAGCTTTGCTGTTCGATGCAAATTTAGCACTGAAGGGAGTGAGAGAAAGAGGACAACAGAAATGCTGTTCCACTCTTTCCTTCTAATCCTCCCCCTTTCACTCAACTTCACTTTATTTCAGCAGTTTCTACCTTCAGCCTTGAAGCACCCAAGACCAAGGAGAAAATTCACCCTGAAACCTGTGGGTATAGGGCACGATATAAGTGTAAAAGATAAATATCTGAAGGAACACCTTCCATATTGACCTGCCCACACCCAGGAGAGGGCCTTCTCAGTGATGGCCCCTAGGCTATGGAATAGTCTCCCCCTTGAGGTGTGTCAGGCTCCTTCACTGTATATGTTTAGGAAGGCCGTGAAGACGCACCTCTTTGCCTTGGCCTTTGATTAAATGGGAATATACTGTCTCTTTTCACTTTACAAACACTGTTACTGTTTTAATATATGTCTGATTTTAAATGTTATCTGCCCTGAGACCTTCAGGTATAGGGCACGATAGAAATACAAATAATGACAGACAGACACAATGTACAGTGCACCTAGATCTACATCAATATGTGGTACAGAGTGTGGTACATAAGTATCCCTGCTGAATGCTGGCTCTTGGAAATGGCGTGAGTGCAGTCCAAAGAAGACCAGCAGATAAACTTATTTCTGATTGTACAGTCTGAGGACTTGTTTGTACTTATACGTCTGGAGCAGCTGCAGACAAATGCTCATAGAAATTCCACACAAATTCCACACAAATACTCATAGAAATTCCAGTAGATTCTCAGCTGACCTTAAAAATTCATCTGTTATTAAACTAATCATCTCTAAGCCACATTTCCTTAGGAACTCTTACATTTCTGCCCTTTAAAGCACCATAAATTCTCAAAAGCAAAGGAACAGACATGGCAGAGATTTACCACCTTGCGCCCTCTAAGTATTCATGACCATTCACATATTTAAATATTGCTACATGTAGCGGCAGTTTGGTGGTGGTGGTCACAGAGTTTTTATTTGCCATGCTACTACTTCTAGGTTCAGGTGCAAAGCCATGTCCCCTTACCACCCCTTCCTACAGTTAATCTTCCTAAGCATGTTTGGAATAGCCTGGTCCACTGATCCAGACTGAAGAAGAAGAAGAGTTGGCTTTTCTACCCCACTTTTATTTATTTATTTATTTATTTATTTATTTATTTATTTATTTATTTATTTATTTATTTATTTATTTATTTATTTATTTATTTATTTCCCACCCCATACCCGAAGGTCTCTGGGCGGGTTACAACATTAAAACAACAGATTAAAACAGAATGCACATTAAAAGACGTTAAAAATTCAGTACATATAAAACAATATACCACATGTTTAAAATGATAATGTTTGTACAAGGGGATTCAAAGTGCCTGACAAAGCTTTCTGTTCTTCTCCCCACAAGAGAACACTCTGTGAGAGCTCAGAAGAGAGCCGTGACTAGCCCAAGGCCACCCAGCTGGATTTGTGGGGGAGTGCAGAATCAAACCCGGTATTCCCAGATAAGAGTCCGGCTCCCTAACCACTAGACCAAACTGGCTCACCAGTTGAAGGAAAGCGTGGGCTGGATCAGTACCATTTGCACCAACTGTGCTAATCTGGATCAACCTACAGTATGCAGTGACTGAAAATTCACATGAGCTCTGCAGCTGCACCCCCATGGCTCTGAAGGATAGGAGCAAAGGTTCCTAGCCTTGGGGCCCCTGAGGAGTATTTCAGTACCACACCTCCCAGTAGCTCCGAACATGGGAAGCATGACTTCAGCACACCTTTTGTGTTCCCGATCAGGACTGGACTGGTTTACTAACGTGGACTGCATTCTGTCTTGTGCAAAACAGAGTGGACCAGTGAAGGGGTATGGCTTTATAGGTCTGCGTTCTCATGCAAATCTCTGAGGCCTTAATTCATGTTAACCGTTTGTGCAGAAAGGTCCTTTGTTTTTTATGTGCTTGCCAAGTACTTTTTAAAAAATCAACTTTTTTCCAAACTGAAAATACATCTGGATCCAGGCATGGTTTGGAGCGTTAGTTCTAATCACATATGTTGTCCACATGCCATGTGTAGCTGAGAGACAGATTGAACATATTACAAAACTCCCCTAAGTCTAATGTGGGGGAATTTTCTAGCTGTTTACCGATCCTATTGGTGAGTGTTGTGAATGGCCTAAAAATAATCCTTCTTGGGCATTAAGCCCTGCTAGTTTGAGACAGCCTATAAAAGGCACCTTCCAAGCAGCCTTAAGGCTGAGCGACCAAAATTGCCTATGTCAGCCTTGAAGGATGGAGGAAAGAACAGGCAAATCAATGAGCCACTTTCTGCCCAAATTGTTTTCACAGTTTTTGTGCAAATGGAATGACAACAAGGCCCCATCCACAAAGTGTAGCCCATCTGACTGATGTGCCTCCTATCTATGAGGCGGATCCCACACCTTCCAGCTCTGAAGTGACTGCAATTATGGTCAAGCGGAAGCAGCCATAGAAGCAATATGTAACTCTGTGTTAACACTCTCTGGTGCCAAATCTTTATTCTTTTGCCTTCATTTTATTTGATAGGCATGATGATGGCCTTCAACATTATTTCAGTGACTTATTGACTAGCATTCTTTACATCTCAGAAAATAGAAGGTATATTCACACATGTGGATGAATTTTAGACTCAGGGGACAGACAGAAAATACAAAAACACTCTACCTCATCCCCAGGCCTCTAATTACTGTATGGCTGCATTCCCATTACCACTTAAAACTGTTTAAAAACAGTTTTAAAATGGTTTGGATCCTCGTCGTTCCCATTCACAATCAGTTTTAGGGCCATCTTGAGGATTATTTGGCTTCAAAACGGAATTAAATAAACACCTGATTTTTCAGGTGTTTTTTTTCCCAGGGCAAGTTCCCATTGAAGGAATAAAATGCAAAATACATCGGGATTTACATCGGGAATTAAATTGATATGTAAAACACGTTAAAAGGAACCAAACAGCATCTGGCAATCAGATTCAACCCCGATTTTCTGTCCCCACTGTTCTACCATTTAAAATACTTCCAAAAACAGGTTGGGGAAAGCATTTTTTCCCCTCCTGAGCCTTTCCCCACCCCTCTCTCCCCATTGGCTTTGATCCGATGATGTGGGGAATCCCAGCCCCCTCGCTCCTGCTTTTGCTGCCCCTTTGAAAGGGGAAAGCTTGTTTGTCAAGGCAAGGCAAGCCAATGCAGCCTATTGCAGGAAGAAGTATTTTTTAAAAACAATCAACTCGGTCCCCTCGCCTTCCTTTCCTTTTTAAAAAAAGGCTATAGCAATGTAAGATCCTTCAAGCACACACACAGAGAGAGAGAGAGAGAGAGAGAGAAACTGCCAGCAATGTGGCAACATTGTTATTTGTGTCCCTGGGTGTGATCAGGGAGAGAAGGAAACTGCTGAAGAAGCCCTGTACTTTAAAAATCTGGCCATGGGCTGTCCTGTCCTGCTGGGAGAAATCGCACCCATTCCATGATGGATTTGCCCCAATAATGCTGTAGCGTTCCCACAGCAATAAGAAACGTTTTAAAAACAAAACTAGGAAAAAACACCTGAAAAATCAATGGGAAGTCCCTTCCACAGACACAAAATAACCACTTTTGGGGCAAGTCACAGCAGTTGGGGTTGAATTGGGTGGGAAGCTTTGGAGGCTTAAAATCAGTTGCCATCTGTTCCAGCCTACGATCAATCAGACCCTTGGAAACCTGGGATAAAGGCAGTTAACGGAGGTGAGTAAGGAAGATGACAATGAGGAAGACCTGTCAGATAGGAGACTTTTAGCCACTTATTTTTGAAACTGTCTGATGTGAGGGTTTTTTCTTGCATCCACAGATGGGGTGATCCCAGGAAATGTATGCCCCCCCCCAAAAAAAAATCCTGTGTGATTGCATGCAGTGTGGGAGGAACAGTTGGGGAACATTCCTCTGAGTTTTGTCTTGCTTATTGAGAAAAAGATGGATCAACTTACAGGGCTTCACACCTCTGTGACAGTCGCATCTCTCTGAACAATTGTGTAAAAGATACATCAGTTATAACCCTGCCAAGCCTTATTATTGTTACATCTGAAACCATTAAATATGACCCTGTTTTATAAAGAGCATCTGACATGCCGATTATATCTAAATAAATTTGATTGTGAGAGAAGAAATGTTAGAATGGCAATTTGAGTTGTCTTATCTTCCCATGAGACTCATGGCTGCACTACATATGTAATTCGGGGAAATCCCCAGATCAGGAGGAATTTTGTAGCGCCAGCAAATACCAAGAAACTAAGGACTAAACATAGTTGTGAGTATGGCTAATATGATTAATTCCTTCATACACGCTCATCCCAGAGATGTGCCCTTTGGAGCTGAAGTATGTATATGTTAGCATGCATTATGAGCTGGCACTGGCTAGATGGTGGTCTCAGTTCCTATTGCCTGTTGTAGATATCACTTACACATTAATTCAGGGTGTGTCTCCATGGTGCCAGCTTTAGAGCCACACTGAGGTTCCTGCCTGTCCTCTACAGGGAGCTTCAGAAAGGGGCTTGACATCTCCACTGCCATCTCAAAGGTTGCCATTCTGAAGTCTTCACGCTTGGGCTTGGAGGGTCCCCTTGCCTTACATGTGCAGGTGCAGAAGGCCTACTTTCTGTGCACTGAAGTTTTTGTGACTTGGAGGGGGACTGGAGCCCCTCCATGCAACCTCTTTTGGTGTAGTGTGCTAGGGAGATGGGCAGACTTTGCTGTCCTGCCAATATTTTTTTGAATACTGTATGAAGACACAGCAGCTCTGTTACCTTGTCTCACGTTCCAGTGCAGCTTATGCACCTGTTGTGCTCCAGGCCTTACTCAGACATTTGCTGACATATGTACTATCAGTGATGAAAGGGATCTTTGGATATGATCACATACAGCAAAAAACCCATCTTTGCAGTGCCTCTGAGGTGGCTTACGGAGCTTTTGAAATGGGACAGTTTACACACCAGTCTGCCCCTCACTCTCTTGTAAACTTATTGTGCTAGAAAAGATGTACTGGGGACAAGGGGGCCTGACAGCGTCTCTCCCAGGTGCCACAGAGGTGCCTTTTCCTATCTTAGAATGTGACGCAGCTGTATTAAATATAGGCCGTGGGCTGTTCATGTTCTCTCCACAAGCTGAAATGTTGTTTTTACTCTTTCTGGCCACAAGACAGGGCTCACAGAAGCACCTTGCTACAGAATTATTTTCTTCTATGCAAGAGGAACACCCCACTGAACCTGAGAGAAATACTCTATAAAATGCAGCTAGTTATGGAGTGAGTTAACATAGTGCGTGATGCGTGACGTTGTTTTGAGCAGAGCTCTGTTCATATTATACACACTCGCTCGCAAAAGCCTATTTCCTTGGGGAATAGAAGCTCTCTGGTTTATACTTAACATGCTGATTGCCAGAATTACAGGATGGCTGTGCTGGGAGGAGGGTAGAGAATTAGATTCTGTCTCTAATTAGATGTTTGCTCTTCATTTGAATTTCAGATGCCAGCTTTAATTTTAGAAACTTTCCCAGGAAGTGTAGTGACTTTCTCTAACAAAATTGCACCTGGCTCCTTCAGGCTTTGTCTGATGTGCTGTCACAAAACAAGCAGAGAGAGCGGTGAGCCCCTGTCTCTTTTGCTCTCATTCTAAGGAGAGACCTATTACCTATCAGGGTTTGGGGCTTTTCATTTTTAGAAGCAATGTACAAAAAAACGGAACTTCTCCCAAACCATTTTGCAAGTCACCTTGGAGATAAAGCACACTAGTAGAGTGGGCTCTCTTTAGTGTAAAACAGTGTAAAATTACTTTTATAACCCACTTTTCTCACCCTTAAGGGGAGTCAAACAACTGACAAACAGTCTGTTCTTCTCCCCACAGCAAACACCCTGAGTGTATCCAGACTTGGGAATACTGGGTGTGGGTGTCACACCTGATGCCCAATACATTGTAGTGGTGGTACATTATGCCGCTGCTATTTTGAATTTACCTACTGCAAAATTAAGAGCACTTGCTCTGTGGTATCAGGTAAATTTGAAATTTCCCGCCAGTCTGGAGAGGACGATGAGAATAGCAAACGAGAGCTGAGCCTGCAGCTCAGCTCCCATTGGCTGCCCCATCCCACGTGATACACACTTCAGCATGCCTGTGATTTATCACAGTCTTACTCTGCTGAAATGAACTGGGCTACATTCCATCCAGTGCAGATTGAAATGTGCTAGCAAGAAGCTTGAGTTCTCTGTTCTAGACCAGAGTGAGGAAGAAAGTGGTTCAGAAGGGTTCTAGGCCTTGCTGTATATTGGTTTACCAATAAGTGTGGAAAGGCTGGGTTTTTACTGTTCATAAGACATTATGAAAAGTTTTGGGGGGAAGGTTTTGTTTCTTGAGTGGGACATGACTGAAGGAAAAAAGAAGGGGAAAGAGTTTAACACTGTTAAATAATGCTGCAAAATCTTTCAGAAAGTGCAGTTAACACACACAAATACTCAAAAGTATGGCTTTTTAAATCCCACCTCAACACCTCCAAGATTGATAGAAGCAATTTTTCTTCCACTTTCTATTCTCTAAAGTGCCTCCATGCTGGAGAGTATTTTCAGTAAGTGAGTTCTACTCTCTCTCAGAATCAGCAGTTACGCGTCCCTTTCCATCCCCACCAGATGAAGAAATCTTTAACACTTTAATGCAGACTTACAACTATATCAAGCCCTATGCAGCTCACTGTTGTAAATGTACATTCCATGCCTTGAAGTCAATCAAATAAGGGTGAGCTGTGAACAAAGATGGCATAGTAGATAACACTGTTCCAGCCAGAAGCAATGAACAGAGACACTTATTCACTGCATAAAACACAAGTGATAGGCAAATAGAAGATACTTACGTATTCTGTGTCAGCCTTGGAGTCATAATATTCAATATCTTTCTCCTGCAGAATAAAGGGAAAAGAAATTATGAGTTCAGTAAATTGGTTCCAGCCAGTTGGACAAATGCATGGAGGACAGGTGTATCAATGGCTACTAGAATGAATATCTAGTCTGCTCCCTCCAGGTTGGAGAGGCAGGCAGGATGCCTCTCAAGGCCATCTGCAGGGGGGTTAAGAGCAGGTGAAGGTTTTGCCTTTGTTTTCTGCTAGAGATGCTCATAAGCAATTGGCGGGCCACTGTGTGAGACAGGATGCAGGACTAGATGGGCTGTGGCCTGATCCAGCTGCACTCCATTATATTCTAAGGCACACAGAAGGAGTAAACGGAACCGCTCACAACGTGCGACAAGTGGAGCCCCGCAAAGTTCTGTGACAACCGATTTTCAACTTTTATGTTGATATCTAGAGTCAGAAGTGAACAGCCAAATGGCCAAATTTGCTGATACTACCAAATTGGCAAAGTCATAAAAACAAAAAGGGACTGGGAAGAGCAGAAAAATGATCTTTACACATTGACTGAACACACATCAAAATGACAGCTGCTGTTCAGCATGAACAGGTGCAAAGTGATGCACACTGGAGCAAAAGATCTTAAGTACTGTACTCATAAATTTCACTGACTGCAAAGAAGCCGTAAAAGCACGTTGGGTTAATAAGAAATATTATTTCAAGTGAAACCACTACAATTATAATGCCTCGGTACGAAACAGTGGTATGACTACACCTGGAATGCTGCATACAGTTTCAAGGCATTTTCGCACTACACGCGTTCCATTTGGAACGCGTGTAGAACGGGAAGCCTAAGGCACTTCAGGACACTTTGATCATTCACACACAGGAGCGCAGGAACGCGTGTAAACGCGTTCTGGCGCGCCTGTGTGCGAATGCTCAAAGTGTCGTGAGCTGTCTTAGCCGGCAAACGCCGGCAAGGGGCGGGG
This sequence comes from Aspidoscelis marmoratus, assembly GCA_014337955.1. Lineage (NCBI taxonomy): Eukaryota > Metazoa > Chordata > Lepidosauria > Squamata > Teiidae > Aspidoscelis > Aspidoscelis marmoratus. The sequence goes on from MTQE01000401.1 coordinate 25,598,866, forward strand.
AGACAGCTGAGGAGGCTCCCGCAGCCGGCGCTGGCTGAAAACAGCTGATTGTCAAAGCTGTGCTGGCGTGGGAGGCGAGCCCGCGGCTGTTAGGGAGAGAGAAGCAGGCGCGAACGCTTCTCCTCCCGAACGCCTGCGGGCAGTTCGTGCGCGCCCAAACGCATGTAGAGCAGTTTAAAGTGCTCTACATCTCGAACGCGTGCAAGACAGCTCCGGACACGTCGGAGCGCAAGCCCCGCTGCGCCAATGCGTATGCCGTGTCCGGAGCTGTCTTGCACGCGTTCCAAAACGACGTGTGCGAAAACGCCTTCAGTTGCCACATCTCAACAAAGATATAGTGGAATTAGAGAAAAAAAATCAAAAGAGGGCCATTAAAATGATAGGTTGGCTAGGATGGATTCTCTCAGGAATAGTGATTGAAGTAGTTGTGGCTTTTTAGTCTAGAAAGATGGTGAGAGGACATACTAGAAATGTATCAGACGATGAAAAGTATGAACAGAATGGATAAGGATATGGTCTTCTCCTCTTCCCTGATCACAAGAACTAGGGGTCATCCAAGGGAGTTGAATCTTGAAAGAGTCAGGACAAACAAAGGCTCCTCTCCCCCATCCCCAACAGTATACAGGTAACCTTTGGATTTTTTAGTACAAGATATGGTACCAACTTGGAAGGCTTCAGAAAGGGTTTGGGCCAGTTCATGATGGACAGAGCTAATTATGGCTAGTATCTCTGAGGATTGTGCGACATGGGAGGCAATAAGCCTCTGAAGTCTCCTTGCTAGGAGACTGTGAGCCATGGACTTCCATATGCAAGTGGTTGACGGCTTCCAAATGTGACTGGTTGCCACTGTGAGAAAAGGCCGCTGAACTTGATGTGCTGCAATATAACATTAGGACCTCACAAAGGTCCTTTCTGCACTTGCCTTTAATCCTGATTAGGACTCCATGTTGTGCTTCTGGGTCTCACTGGTCTGCATATTAGTGCAGATCTGTGGGCCTTCCTCCCTTGCTATATGCTCCATCTACAAAGGGCTGAGCATAATCCAAGTCAAGGGGATCTACCAGTGCATTAGCAGGCCCTGGTCCATAACATGGAAGTGTGCAGAAATGTACCACTAAGATGCATCCCCCACATGGCTCTGAAGCTAAGAACCTACATTCCTAACCTTCACAGCTCTTGGAGGTGAGCCCCAAAACTCATGCGAGTTTCAGGGATGGTGCAGAGGTTGGTCTTGATAGGTGCTGTCATATATTGACTTTTTATGTTCCCGGATGGCTCCAGCAGATAGAGTGGATTATCCTCTCTGGCTGCATAGCTACCAACAACCGATAGATGATGCACCTCCAAACTATAAATACCAGTGACCCACTGTCCATCTACCAGTCATGCCTCGGTTGCTGTTTTTAGCCACACCTTTTTTTCTGGAGAGAGCTTGGTGATGTCTAAAGGACAAAATCCTTCCTCTGTTGGAGACTCAATGATTATGAATCAGGGTGAGATTTAAAAT
>MTQE01000401.1:25600460-25618199 GCA_014337955.1 Aspidoscelis marmoratus
CATTAGGAGTTGGCTTAGTGACTGTCAGATTGGACAGATGAGAGGTCTGGGTGCAGAGACTAGCCTGATCCTTTACTTTAAAGAGAAGTGCCCTTTTTATTTCCTTAGCCTGGCCTTTCGAGGTACCAGTTCAATATGTATTATTAGAGGGCAGATCCCTTTTAATGATATATTGTTACTTAAAAGAGAAAGGGCCACAGACACATTCCCACAAGCATTTCGATGTTGATTTTGGTCTATGTCCAGAAATAAATACATTTCTATTTTACATGATTGCTGCACGGACTGGTTACTGAGCACAGTTTGACCACTCCTCAGTTCAGTCATATTGATTTCACTGCCAGCTGATGAGCAGAATTTGTTCTCTTGCTTTTTGCAGGTTTTGATCAGACAAAAATTTACGTAACATTTTCCCTACCCTTTGCAGGACAATGCAGATGGTTAGTTAATTGAGGGCTTACGCTTCTTGGCAGCAGCTTCCTAAGGTTATGGAGAAGAGTAAATTTTTATGACCACCTAGAGATTTCAGGGATTGAACTCGGAACCAATGGCTTGCAAAGGTAAGACCCACCTGCTGGCTCTGCTTTGCAAAGAAGCCATATAACCAAAATGTGGAGCTCTGCCTTTGATAAATAAGCATCTGCATTCACCCAGTGTTTCATCACAAACAAGCTTCGACACACCTCGCTAGGTTACACTAGCTCATTTGCAAGCAATATAGGAAGAGTAGCAGGAATCCAAGAGTTCACATTTCAAAATCTGCAATAATGTACAGAAGGTCACATTGGAGGCTTATAGCACCCTTCCACTGTTTTGAAGTCTCTGAGTTTACGGGAACAAGAAATATATCCTCATTTACTGGAGAGAAACGCATGCTAATAGTGGAAGAATTCTGAGATGCTAATAACCTCTTCTGCTACTCAGAAGGACTAAACAAGCAAAGAGAAATTGAGTGATTTCATCATCCCAGTGAAGAACTGCATTTCATTAATTTGCAGTATTTAGAAACTATTTACATAGAATATTCTATTCCAATTCTACCTTCTGTGCTAGGACATGCAGCAGCTGATAAAATTCATAAAGGGACAGGCGATTCAGAGAGTGTAATACTGTCAAAATAGAATTTCATATTCCATCAAAAGGGGGTAATTAAAGGGCACTCAGTCTCTATTCCGCATGCAGTAATAGGAGTGGAAATGCAGAAGCGCCGGAAGTGCATTCTGCTTGCAGAATACACTTGGTACCTTCAAGTCTGCTAGTCACCAAAAGAATGGCATCATTCTAATGACCCAAAATTCTAAGAATGAAGTAGTCTAGCATAAATTCAGTCTAAAGGAACAAACTTCCATGTGGGTTGAGGTTTCCTGAGTATTTGTAAGATACCTTAGGATACTTATTTCCTGTCAGTAACCACTTGCCGATCCATGATGGGACCAATCCTCTTACTCTATGACTGCTGAATTTATTCAAAAGTTTTCTGAAAGTCCAGATAGACAATGTCAACTGGATTACCTTTATCCACATGTTTGTTGGCGCCCCCAAAGAATTCTATAGTAAGAAGCCATGCAGAAGCCATGCTGATTTTCCTTCAGCAGTGCTTGTTCCTCCATGTGCACACTGATGGTTAACAATGGTTTTCATTACTTGGTCTGAAACTTACATTAAGCTGACTTGTCTGTAATTCCCTGGATCACTCCTGGAACCTTTTTTTTTTAAGAGTGTGTGTGTGTGTGTGCGCATGTGCACGTGTGCGTGCATGCATATGTAAGCAAGTGTATGCTTTATGGAAACAATAAAGAATTTGATGGATAAAGATTCGTGAAGATTTCTATGGAACACATTTATGGTCAGAAAGGTGACTATGTATTTCTTTTTTAAAAACACATACCTTGGTTTCCTTTGGGTTTTCTATAGGGTATATCACTGATATTGTCACCCTAAATTCAGCAAAGTGGATGACAGTGAAAGATACATGTGTGCAGATGTGACAACAGCTGGAAGCAGGCAGAATGATTTGGGCACAACTTTTGATGTACTCAAATATTCTTTTGTTTAAGAGAATGTATATGCCAACAGATGGAATGCTGCAAGGAATGACCCCATGTGTCCTTATTATGATGACTGCTAGCAGTAGGAGGACCTAAATAGTTATGGGTTGATGATGAATGAGTAAATGACTCTTTTGGAATGTAGTCCACCAAACACAGATGCAGGGCAAAAGTCATTAATTTTAATGAGGTTTCCATGGAGAGTCCCTGACAGGTTCCACTGAATGAATGGACACTATGTAATGCTTGGCAGGCTGCACCTGTGTCACTGCAAACAACAACAACCACCTGTGTACAGCATCTTAAAGTATTCAAATCATTTCAGGAGCAACAAACATCAGAAAGCAGGAGCCATGAACTATAGTTAATATCCTTTCTTCACAAGGGAAATTTAAGGAGAGTGTCTTAAGCCCTTTCTGCACTGGGACGTGTTCTGAATTATATCCCAGAATACAGACCTGGCAACTACATGCTGGTGCAGACTATGACAGGACCCAAACAAGGCCTGCTGTAGCCTATATGAGCATGCAGATGGCAGGTCCCTATTGTGGGATATAATCTGGAACAAACGTCTGTGCAGAAAGGGCCGAAGAGAAGCCAGGGTAGGTGTCATTCTAACCATGAGAAAACATCTAAGCACACATGCAGGTCCTGCTCATTCAGAAAGTCATATCGACCGGATTATACAGAAACATTTATTACCCAGAATCCTGAGGTTTGAGAATGCTGTGCCACTAAAGGCAGGCCTCTGCCAAGGTACAGATTCCTCCAACTACAGAACTGGAATCTATAATTGGCATATATGGTGGAAATACAGGACAACAGACCAACACTATCCTGAGCTACTATACCGCATAAGAATCCATGTTTGTTAAACAGCATCCATTTGGGTAAAAACAGCCCATGATTAAAAAAGGACAAAGAAGTTTTGTAAAAAGCAAAGGGCTTGGAAGAAGGGGGGAAAAAAAAGACATCTATGTAAGAACAGAGCTAGTCCAAGATAGACTTCTCTTTAAAATGGCTCGATGACAGCACCTAAAAAGACATATCTTGCTCTATCTATTTGACAGCCCAGAGCCGTCTTTATTAAAGGGTAAATATCAGAAAGATTTCTATCATAAATGCCAGGCAGAGGTAATGAAATTTTGATTGGGAAGTTATCCCAACCTTGACTGGCTTTGTCTAAGTGGATGTCACCCATCTGAACCCAGGTCACACCTTTGTGTTTGCAGAAATCTGTAGACACTACTTAATTTACCGTATATTCCAGCGTATAAGACAACTGGACATATAAGACGACCCCCAACTTTCCAGTTAAAATTTAGAGTTTGGGATATACTCGCCGTATAAGAAGACGACCCCCGGCGTATAAGACGACCCCCGACTTTTGAGAAGATTTTCCTGGGTTAAAAAGTAGTCTTATATGCCAGAATATACAGTATATGTCCAGAGGTACAGACTTCTAACTGGTCATGTTTATCCAGCAGAAGAAGACTTTTATTTGGGCATCAGTGACATATGCCATGCTACCCCTTCCCTCACATGTTTCCCACTGAATGCTGTTCATAGATTTGAACTGGCTTATGTGGCAGTCCCAGCCCCTGGACAGGACTCAGACTAGGGACAGCTCCAGGATCCAAGTGTGCATAAAAATACACACCAGGGGCAGTATAATGTGGTTTTTAACATCTCACTCCATCCAAGATTCATGCTGTTGTCATCTGTAATTGTTGCTGTACCACCGCAAGAAAATCTGTTTCACTCTGCTTTGCTTGCCATCAGCCTGCCATCTAACTGCTTCAGCCGGAAGCAGTTCAAAATTTTCCCAATCCTGATCCATTAGCCCCCTTTTCCCTCCAGTTAGACTATAACACTGCAGAATCTGTCAAAACTGTCACCATCCATAAAAATGCCACTGCTAGTAAGTTTTTTCTTGTATCTGAATGCTGTGCATGTGCAGTGTGTATCTAGTAGGGAGACCTCTATTAAGGCAATCCTTTCACTACACCACTTGTTCCATCTTTTGATATTGACAATCACCTGTTTTTGTCAAAGATGACATTTTTGCTGTTTTAATGCTGTTTCAAAGGTTTTATTTGCATTTTTAATAAAGTTTGGAGCTGTTTTCAAAGAATACCTATTCTAAGAGTATTTTCTTGGCTGACTATGTTTTTGGGACAGTCTAGGTCAGTGGTTCTCAACCTGGGAGTCAGGAACCCTTTGGGGGTCGAACTACCCTTTCAGAGGGGTCACGACAAGCCTCCCGCCACCCTTCCCTCCCACCTCCCAGCTGAACTGCCCCCATGGTTGGGGGTCCCCACAACATGAGGAACTCCATTAAGGGGTCACAGCATTAGGAAGGTTGAAAACTGCTGGTCTAGGTCAATTTACTGTTTTTAGAGCCATTTCCTTAAGGTGGGGTACAGCTATCTTTCCTCACTAAAATCAGTAACCCCAGACCACTGATTGTAGCAGACAGATTCAAAAACATCTTGTTTGCCCTGTTTGGATAAGTACTTGTAAGGCATTCATCACAACTTGGGCAGTAATTCCTTTTCCCCAGGAAGAATCAATCTTCATAGAATCATAGAGTTGGAAGGGACCTCTAGGGTCATTCAGAGCTAACTTTCTCCTCTAGACATTGGGCACCCAGGCTCTTCTTGAAGAGCTTCTGTCTTCATTGGCTTCTCTCTAGGGCTTGCTAGTTCACCTTACCTTTAATACTTAGAGTTTGCTCGCACTTAGATGCTGGTGGTTTTTGTTTTGTTTTGTTTTTTGTTTTTCCTCTATGATAGCTGGTTACACTGTGCACAAACCAGCAGCTCCTTGGTTCAGCGTGAGCCTTCTATATGGCTGCTGCAATCCAAATCTTTGAGGTGGGAAAATCCTGTCCTGAAGTTAACATGATGTGCTCCCTCTCAGGACACTTTCAAGAAGTCACAGTGTGTGCTTCTTCCCATCAACCTAGAAATGCCCTTCATAGACCTCTGAAGATGGACAAAGACTTCTTAGACTTTTTCTTCTTCTCCCAAGGTACTGGAAGTTGACTTGACTTCTTGGTTCAAAGTCTCTGTCTCTCTGATAATTGGTTATGGTTAGTTGCTTTCTTGTCTTCTTTTATCATTTTTATATTTAAATACAAGCAAGAAGCACAATAAAATTTGTAAAGAAATTTATCATTCCCTGGGTTGGTAACATAATCGCAAGACTCTCTTCAACAGCCCTACCACCAACATCTTACAATGATCTTAGGGTGCATTCCCATGGTACTTATTTGCCTCTCTATTGCCCCTCTACTGAAGTGGATTTAAGAAAAGCACGTTCAATTAGGAATTAAGTGTTCCCATGGGGCTCAGCAAAACACGCATTTAAAATGCACGGACCGTCCCCAAGGCAGCATGTTTTGTTTACCCGCATCTTTTTCTCCCCGCCCCTCGCTGTTTCATTGGGTGCCTTCTCTCCAGGAAGGTCCTGGCGAGGAGGCACCGCAAACCATGCAAAGTTGGCACCCGCAGTGCCAAGCATTGAAAGGCGATATTGCAAAATCGGAGGGGGGCGTTGCACAGAGGAAGCCCTTGCAAAGAGCTCAGGGGCTAGCAGCTTCCTTGCTTGCTCCTCGGCAGGAGCCCACGCACGCTCCATCTCTCTTTGCCCCGGAACTGTCGGGGCTTTTGCCCTGCCCGTCCCCCTCCCGCCTTCCCCAATCTCTCCCCCACTCTTCACCCCCTGAGCAAATCCATCCTTCAGGAGGCTCTGCTTTGATTGCCTGACTGCCTGTAAAGCGCAGTTCGAGAAAGAGGCGATTGGGTTGGCTGTGGATGAGAGGCAAAAAAAAGAGAGAGAGAGATGATCTCTCCGTCTGGCAATTCCCGCCTGGGAGAGGAGCCCCGCCCCTTTTGCCATGGAGCGTCTCCATGGAAAATGTTGCGCTGAAAACCCGCATCTTCCCGGAAAGTATGGATGTAGTCTGCTTTAAACGGCTATTTTTTTAAAGCGCATTTCCCCCATTAGCGGCTCTGGAAGCCCGGATTAAAGCTGGGCATGGGGCCGCTCCGAGGCAAAATAAGATTTTCATTGGACTTTTTATTCCTTGGGAACGCACCCTCAGTGGGATGTAACCCTTTTTGAGCCTTACAAAAAATCAGACTATTTAAGATTATTCACCAGGAGTTTGATTTTTCATATATGTGTAAGAGTTAAGCTGTAAACTCTCTAACTCAGAGCTCTTTATTTTGTCAGTATTACTAGGAACGTGCACAATGAACTGAGAAAGCCAAACTCCTTTTTGGAGTTATCGTAGAGACAAAACCCACCCAGCTAAAGCGCTTTCCTCGTTCTTTTCTGGACTGCTAAAACTCAAGCTGACAAAATACTTCAGCTTAAGGAGCTCTGTGCCAATTACTTAGGCAAAGAGCAAGAAAAGCATCAATGAAGAAGACATTTGCTAGCTGGATATAAAGGCCTAGGCATAAGCTCATCTTTTTCATTTGGCAAGAAACTTACCCACCTCCATAGAGATTACTATGTTTTCAGAGTCATGTGCCCTTACGATAACTTTTCAACACACTGATCAGTTAAGTCTTCACCCAGATATAATAAGGAAAGAAAATTACTGGTATTTAGAACAGACTGACCCTTGAATTAATATGAGCAAGCGGATACAACAGAAAAAGCAAGGGATAACCAAAGAGACCAGATGAAATGTCTGGAGTAAAGAAGTGCTATTTAATTCGAAATTTTTAAATGGCTACAGAAAAGTAACAGAATTTTCACAAAATACTTCAGTTACTGTTCAGGATGTGAAAGGTTAGAGTTGCTGTTGACAGAGGAACTTGGGTTCCAAAATGCACTAAATATTCCTAGTTACTTTGAAGAACAACTTTATCATTTCATTTTTATCCTTGTTATTTTATAGCAGGATTGGCATGGCACCTTTATGGCATGGTGAATACCACACAAAAGTGCAATTTCCACTTAACCCTCCCCTCTCACAGCACATTCTATGTACAGAATGAGTGAGGCCACCACATGGATTCCACATTCACTCTCCCTACCATGCTGCTTTAAGTGTGATCACCACTGAAAACAGGAAATGGCTCATACAGCCACTTCCTGCCATCAAGTCCACAGCTAGGATCCCCCAGTTTCAGGCTTGACAGTGGAGGGGGGCAGCCTGCCCTGCTCATCATGACCAAGGCTGCGATCTTGATGGGAGAAGGAGGTGGCCTCCCCCTCATTTCAAGACTGCCTGCAATCTTCCTGCAAGAAGGGGGAGGGTACCACTCCCTTCTCCCTCCCCAACTCAATATCATACCCAATATAGATATGGGAGAGGGAGGAGAGGAAGGTTCCCCACTTCCATGATGAGACTGCAGCTAATTTAAATGGGGGAGGCAGCCTCCCTTGCCCATCAAAATCTCATGGAGATTCAATGGCTGTGTTCCTGACAGCTGGGGAAGATGTCCTTTGCCTATCCAGATCTCAGCCACGGGATCCCCTGGTGCAATTTGGATAGGTGGGGGTGGCAGGCAGCATGCAGACAGCACACTGCTGCTTTAAGAGGAGGGCTACAAGCATAGTAGTCCTCTTATTTTGGTAGGGGAATGCTCCTATGCATATAATGATCCCCCCCTTCCCATGCATATAATGTCTAAGGGAACATGATTTGTGATGCAAATCACATGATGATGGTGATAGGTGGTGGGGAGATAGACACCTGATGTAGATGTAGATATAGGAGACAGAGAGCTGATGCTGCCTCACACCAAGAGTGCCTGAAGTTTTCTACAAGCAAATACAAAGTCTCAACTGGAGCGGGTCCAAGGCCCACATAGTTCAAAATTGGTTCTTTCCCACTATACACAGAACCAACACAGATTCACCAAGTCCTTGAGATTTTTGAAGAGTCGCATGAGGTCTCGGCACTTCTGCCTGATAGCCTTAATTGTGCACAGTCAAACAAATCAGAAGCTTTGTGAAATGGGGAGCTGCAAACCTGAACGCAAAGAATGCTACATACGCACTCAGCAAAAGAGAAAGCTTGTGGAAACTGTACTTTAATTGAGCCTGACGTCATATGGACATGATTCACAGTTTGCACAAAGACAGTGCAACGGTTCCGCAAAATATGTTGCACAAGTTTTTGATGGTTGTGTCCGTGCTGGAACTAGAGGAAACAGAGGATCCAAAAAGAATACAAGCATGAAAGGCTGAAATTTAGAAAGAATACAAGACGGACATGAAATGGCCCTTACCAACATGTTCAGCAAGATCAATTTTCATGTATGGGTTTGCACAGAACTGCAGCCTTAACAGTACCTATAAAGTTCACCCCATTCTGATCTTTGGAACCACTTAGACTTGCATATTTGGATATTCTGGAATATCCATGCTTTACTCTGGAATTTCCAAATATAGCAGAATAATCAATGTTCCTGAATACAGCCTGAGTTTTAGGAGTCCAGCTTTGAAGTTCCAGCCTAGGGACATATCCTTGTTTCCCCGGGAACAGCTGCAGAACTGACTTGTTTTTCAAACCTTTGGTCACTCCTATGATGACCTCCTTCCTGGCTCAGAGAAATGGAAGGAACAAAGACCCAGGTGCTGTTTCTTTGCCCAGGAGGAGCCAGGGGGAGAATCTGTGCAACCACCATGGTCCACAGGAATCTGTGCCGTCTATGGTGTACATTGGCATGGTGCCCCTGCTGGCACAGTCATCTGGACCATGCAGATGTAGCCAGCAAGTCTGAGCATATCGTACAACCAAGCTGCACTCCTGGAATGGGCATTTCCTGCTAGCCACTGAAATTCATCGCATATGAACCAATGAGCTGTTCTGGCTTGTGTTGTAACAAGAAAAGCATCATTTTTGCCCTCAAGTCATCGAAGTCATGAAATCTCCTTTCAACTCTATTTCTAGAGGCTACAGTAAATGTGAGTAAACTTGGAGGCATCTTCACAAAGGATCATAGAGACAAAGTTCTCCCAGGCACGGAGGAGCATCCATATATATGCCTGTGAGTGCAAGAAAAGATGACACTAAATCTTATAGCTGGCAAGATAGCTCAGATGTGGAAGTAACTTGAAGAACTGGGTATACTGACAGGTGGGAAAAGGGATTCACTATTGCAATGGTTACTTTGAATTTCACTATTAAATTTTAAGAACAGCTCTCAGATATTAAACATTACCCTGAAGTTTGAGTTCCAGTTTCTCAACTTTGCGCATATCGGATTAGATATAGTCTGATTTCCAGCTTGATTCTCTTGTTCAGAACAAGAATAACACCACAACTATGGTCCATAGGGGTGATCCACGAAAAATGTGTGCCATGATGCTGATTATCACATGGAGCAAATCTTCCCGTCTCTTAATCTGCAGCTGGATGTTAATATTTCTTGGTGGTATATCACTGACTGCCTTTAAGCCTTCCCAGCGTGCTAATCCCTCAGCAAGAGAGTGTTGTGTGAGATACTTATGTGTTGAGCTAGATATAAATGTGCTGTTGCTGTTGTGTGTGTATGAGAGAAAGCAAGAACAAGCAGGTGCATATCTTTGTGGCATATCTCCACACCCTCTCCTCTGCCACTGCTTTCTCCATCAGTACAGGATGTGTCAGTGGAAAACATGACTTAACAATGAAGTCATTTCCAATAAGAAAAAGGAAAACAAATGAAATCTCTTGCTCACCATTTGTTGGCTTTCTGTGAAACATTTTGCACTGTTTATTCCACATTAGCTTATTATTTCACCTAGCCTATGCCTTTGAGTGTTTCAGGCCATAACAGCTTATCACAGCAGAAGCACATGTAGTGCTGCTGGAGAAATCACTCAAAATGGATCCTACAGTGGACCATGTGTGATCCAAGAATATCAATGTTCCCTGCGTTGATTACATAGTGATATATTCCCACCATGCAAACTGTGGTGCACTCAAAATATATTTGTATAAAATTTATATATGAAAGATTTGTGGTTTACATAAACTGTGTCTTTTTGCAGAACAAAGCAAATGCTTCATCCAGGAGGTTTGCAGGGTGATCTTTCTAAAATCAGCACAAAGCAAGGGCAAAATGGACCTAGCAATGAATATCAAAGCACTATTAGTACAACCTCATTAAATTGTTCTGCTCATGTCCAGCTCCCAGGCACAAAAGTGAAATTACAAGGTGCTCTGCTTTGTAGTTTTACTTAGAATGTTTGGTGGGCGGTAGAGAAATATTAAACGAGAGCCTTTACTATCACCCAAAGAGGCAGGGTTACCAAATCTGCTTTTAATGCTTGTCTTTTCCTTGCATGAGAGGATTTAACCCAGTGGCCTGCAACACCCATGTGACATTGTCCTGATTCCTCACAAAATTGGTTGCATTCTATGAAATAACAGAGACCTATTTAAATTACACAATATGGAGCAAAACCTTAATCCATCCTGCATGTGTAGCTTAAGACACATACAACATATAGAATACAGCTGTATTTCCACTTACTGTTTGTTGTTCTGGTACAGGGTCCATCACACTGTATTGGAATAAGCAATCCATCACAGGCTGGGACACATTGCAAGGTTCACCACCACACCAATTCCGGTGCTCTAGTCTGCTCTACATTCAGTTATACAAGGAGAGAGAGGGACCTCTGCTATTCCACACTAGTATGATGATGGCAGAAGCCTAGACTAGACCATGGTCTGGTCTACCACTCAATGTGGAAAGGTCCTATATTAAGTTTCTTGATTACAGATTCAGGTTCCTCATGTTGCACAGGGTTATAGCCAATTACTTCTTCACAATCCCTGTTAAACACAGAGACACTGATGACCTCTCTCCTTGATTAGTGTATCAGCTTACTGGTGGGCCTTCCCCAGTGTTCTTTAATGCCACTGACTTTAGTGCAAAATATAGCTGTTTGGGTGGTTCTTAACCTACCAAAATATGCGCATATCTCTGTCCACTTCACCGGCTGCTGATTCAAGCTAGAGCCCAATTTAAAATCCCCGTAGTGGCCTTCAAGACTCTCAGATTAAATACCTCAGATTACGCAGCATCCAGGCTTGCTATATGCCGACCAGGAATTTGAGGTCAACAGATAAAGCTCTATTGGCGGTCCCTGTGACATGGATTGCTTCCTCTGGACTATGGGCATTTCAAGACCTGGTTCTGCAGCTTTGGAACTCCTTCCCGTTAGAACTCAGGCTAGTGGAAGACTTAGTCCATTTTCAGAAGGGCTTAAAAAGCTTTATTTTCAGCTCTGAAGAGTGAATGTTATAACTGAGCTGTAATAGGATGGATTTTAACTCTAAAATGTTTGTATTCTTCTCATATGTATTTCAAATCATTATGCATTAAGGGAGTGTTATCGTGTTTTATATTTAAGCTTTATTAATGTTGTTTCTGCAGTTTTGTACCACCCTTTTGATGGAAAGGGCACTAGAAATAAATGTTATTAGTATTATTAATCAGAAGCTTCTCAGTATGAATCCTTGCATCCACAGTCTCACTGTGTTCACTTTTGGGTGCTGCTGTACAACATGGTTTTATAGTGGTTTCATTCCTATCTCTGGGGCAGATGCCAGGAAGCAGCAATGAAGAACTCCTATTTGATACCTTAGGGACTTGCACATGAATCTCCCTCAAGGATCACTTTCGTCCCCATATAATTCAACATCTATATGTAGCCACTGGGGCCAGACATCAGGAACGCTGGAGTGAAGATGACATCCAGCTTTATCTCTCCATCCTATAATCAGGAGACAGTTCAGGTGCTTTACTGTTTAGAGATAATGGACTGGATGAGGACCAATAAATTGAGACTGAACTCAGACAAGATGGAGGTACTGTGTGACATAGGGTCTTGAACCCAGAAAATTAATTGTTGCTGCCAGTTGATGCTCAGGTGATGACAGAGGCCAGGAGAGCTTACCTCCATCTCTGATTGATTTGGAATGTGGAAGTTCCTAAACAATGAAAACAGGCCTACACTGATCCATGTCCTTGTAACCTCCAGGTTAGATGACTATAAAGCACTCTCCAAAGGGCTACCCTTGAAGACAGTCTGGACGGATGAAGGAACTAATGGAAAATACAGCACCACAACTATGGATTGGAGTCTCCGGCTTGACACCCAGGTTTGAAAGATCTGCACTGGTTGAGTACTTACTACTGACCCTGATTCAAAATGCTGATAAAATCCTAAATGACTTGGGCCCCAAACACCTTAAAGATCCCCTTCTTCCATATAAACCTGCCTGGGGGTTAAGATCACAGGGGAAGGCCCTTCTTTTAGAACTGTCACCCTCAAAGGTTTATGGCACAGGATCTGCACAGCCTCCCAGTTACGCTACGCCAGGTGCCAGCACTATATGACTTTCAATGCCTTGTTGAAATCTACCTCTTCATCGAGGCTTATTTGTTTGGCTCCTTCCTAATTTCATCCTTGAAGGATGGAAGGCTGAATTTTAATTATTTTTACATTGTTTTATTGCTTTCATTCATGTTTCTGAATTAAATGTTCTTTTTCAATTTTGTGACCCATCCCGAGACTTCAGAGTGAAGAACGAGATATAAATGTTTGTAAATAAATAAGTTAAGTAAGTAATTATGGGAAACTGGGGTTAGAGGAACTGTAGAGGTTCCAATGTGCCATTGCCAGTTTTCAGGATCCCATTAAATGACAAAAATTGCATTTCCCTAGTGTTGAAGGAACAAAAACCCAACACTGAACCAGGAATCAAACACAAGTGAGGGGCTGCCTCCAGGCAGCTGGATATAGCCATAGGCAGCTCCTCTGCTTTTATTCCTTCCTATCTAGACAGTGCTGGCCACAGTGCTGTCTTTGCACATTTTGGTGACACATAATCTAAACAATTCAGCTACCTCCAAACTCCCAGATGGACATATCACAACTCTGTACATGCATGGTTAGCCTCCATGCATGCATGCTGGACAATTCTCCAATCGCTGCACCATCCAGAAAGATAAGTAGCTTCCTAAAAAGCACTACAGCTGAGAAACCCATCACCAGTACTGTATTTTCCATCAAAGTAAAATAAGCTCTGCAGGGGCAAAAATGCCAGGCTATGGTGGGGTTACCTACGATACGTGATACAATCCCACTACAGCAGTGCCATAATGGGGCCGTACTCATCCCATCCAGATGCAGCCAGGGCCTCTCTTACAACCTCTTTAAATGCTCCCTACTGGAACCACCCCACGGTCAGCAAAAGCTCCACTTCCAAATCAAAATGAGGGAATATTTTTATCCACTTCCTTAAACTGCAGCAGGTGGAATCTTCAAAACCCTCAGTGCTACTTTTATCTTCTCTGCAGCACATGATCTTCTCTGCAGCGTGGGACTCACCTGTCACCATGATGGAACAGGATGACAAAGCGCAACTTTGCGGCTAAGTGGGGGCATCTGCTTCTAATTATGTAGGGGGAAGCCAGAGCTAGATACTGAGGCAAAGGACCCCAGTGAGATACAAAACAGCCACTGAAGGCATCTGTGAGCAATAAAAAAGGAGCACCTCTTATTCTGTAATAAATTATCCTTCTCCCTCCCTCCAAAATCCTTAGAGAGCAAAAGTGTAATGTGCCCTACTCCCTGAGGACAGATGGAGAGCAGCCACGTTTGTTCTGCCTGGGATCAAATGGAGACTCAACCTGAGGAGCTCCACCTATTGTATAGAGCTCCTTGACCTTTGAAATGCCCCCCCCCTTTTTTTTAAAAAGATTATGCTGAAGACCTTTTGAAAGCTGGCAGGCTTCCATATAGTAAGGCAGGCAACAATCCATGATTTATAAGCTGTTTGTTTTGTAATTACTGTAGTTTGAATGGTAATGAAATTGCAATTTTCTGATACGGTGAACAGCCTTGAGTGGCACCATTTACATGGACTGGAATGGGACATAAATGCTCAAGTAACAAACAGAAATACAGTCTAGTCAATCACAAAATCCTATTATTGTTATCAGAACAACCCACAGAAGGAACAGGACGAATCAAAATAATGTAACAAACCTTTTAAAGCAATGGCAGGTTTCAGTTTGAAATTTGGGTCCGTAATTGAAAACCCTTTAAAATGAAAATCTTCTTTCATATATCTTGATGTATGCTAATAGTGCTAAACAACAGGCAAATAAAAAGGGCACACTGAATTGCTTCTTTTATGTTGTGAATCACACTTCTAGTGCTGTAGTCTTTATGACTCGCCTTTAATTCCCTCTGCCATAGGACAAACTTCCACTGGCCAGAAGAGAAAGAAACGTACGTTCCAGCAGCAAGTGTACCGCATACTGCTAGTGCAAGAAGGAAGGCCCCGCTTCCATAGAAACTACCCTCTTGGGGGGTATGGCCTCTTTTTACTGGTTCAGCAGGGAGGCTCCTCCTATACATTTGTTGGTACCAATGCAGAATAATTGCCCATAGGCACCTGAGGCTATTGACTAGGGGTGCATCCCCATGGGCTCTGTTTACTTCGGAGTGGATTCGGGGCAGCCCCAATGCAAATTGTAGCTTGTATTAACACCTCCCCATGTGGTTGAGGACAGCACGGGTTCAAGCCAAATCCACCTGTCCCCATGAAAACCATGGTAAACCCCTCCATTGGGGAACAACATCCTTTTTTCTTCACCCTCTCCCCCCTGATAGGAAGCCCAGCTGACGTCACCATGCCCTGTCCCGCCTGCTGCAGCGATGACAGGGGAAACCTGCCCTGGTTGCGCCTCCAAAAATACCACACACTGTATCGATAAGATAAAAAATGATAAAAGGGAAAGCATCTCATTGCTTGAAGCCATGGCTGTGCTTCAATCATTTTAGCGGAGGTACGCTCCTCTGCTTGACAGTGGGCATACCTTCACCTGACAGCAGCTTCTGATCTTGCTCAGCTGTACAGGAAAGCCATGGGCACTTCGCCCATTAAGCTGATCTACTGCTTGTGCACAAAATCTAGCCCTTTACCCACACATGCCTTGCCGATCGGGCGACCAGGCAAGGGGGGTGTAGTGCCTGTAGCCGGAGAGACACTTGCAGGGCAAATGAGAGCTCATCACTTCTCTTGCAGCTAACTTTCTTTGCTGCCTTCCCCAAGAAGTTGCAATCGCAGCGCACACGGCAGGAACAACGAGCACAGGTGAAACCCTGCCCGCTAATGATGTGATCGCCAAACTCCTGCCCCAATCACCTGGGAGCGTCCCCATGACTCAAGATAATACGTGCTTGCCTTCCTAATTCAGAGCGAGAACAGTTAGAAAGGGTTTTTTTGCCATGGAATTTAGCCATTTGTCCCACATGTAGCCCAGATTAGAGGCTTTTCATGGGGACGCTCCGAGGCAAACTCAGTATTTTCATCATGGGGACGCAGCCTAGGTGTTTACTGCCATGATCTCTACCTGGATTGTTGGCAGGTCAATGCTGTGGCAACCCATTCAGGTAAGAGTAAGCAGCACATGCAATCCAGTGCCACTGACAGTACCATTCAGCCATGACTGTACTTCCATCCGCTCTGCCTCCCAACACACACTTCTCAATTTAAACTAAAAGAAGTGGGGTTCTCTTTACATTTATCTGAAGGAATAGAGCTTTTTTTGGGGGGGGGGAGGTGAGATTGGCTTTTTTTCCAGTGGCTTATTAATAGCCTCAGGGGCTATTAACAGCTGGCTAGCCGGTCTGGGTGTGGTTTTACTGGCTATTTTGCCTTGTGTTTAGTATCTAAAGCTGCAGCCAGACAGCACGTAATCCCGATTATTTGGATAATCCGGAATAAAGCATAGATAATCCAAAATAAAATATGTCTGGATGAGCTTTACTCTGGTTTATCCAAATAATGAAGCTTTGCCTGTTTTTCTCTTTCTCATCTTGCTTTCCCTTCACTGCCCCATTCACCCTGGCTACAGCCCTTAGTTAAGCCTCTGTAACTCATACAAAGATTGTAGTTTTATGTAAATTTCACACAAACTACCAATATTCCTATGCAAACATCAGGCCTGGTCAGACTTACCCTGAAGTAGCACATAACAGTAAACCTCTAATGCCCTTTCGCTGTTTTCTCTGCAAATAAAAACAGTTATCATACTGTATTACTTGATGCTGTTTGCATAAGAATGTAAGAGGAACCCTGCTGGATCAGGCCACAGCCAATCTAATCCAGTTTGGTCTAGCACAGTGGTTCTCAACCTGGGGGTTGGGACCCCTTTGTGGGTCGAATTACCCTTTCAGAGGGGTCGCGACGAGCCTCCCTCTGCCCTTCCCTCCCACCTCCCAGCTGCTCCGCCCCTGTGGGTTGGGGGTCCCTACAACATGAGGAACTCCATTAAGGGGTCGTGGCATTAGGAAGGTTGAGAACTGCTGGTCTAGCAGAAGGCAAAGACAAAGCCTTCCCCTGCTCTCAACTTCTGCAAATGGCCTTTAGAGGCATCCTACCTGACTCTCCAGCCTGGAGGAAATACCTAGGCATCCATTCTAGTAGCCATTAATATACCTGTCATCCATGAATTTCTCTAACTCTTTCTTAAAGATATCTAGGTTGGTTGCTGTCATCACCTCTTCAAATTCCATAGACTGATGACCCTCAGGATGAACAGATTACCTGATGTACCTAAAGAGTACGTAAAATTTGCATGGCTTAAGAGGAGATCTCTGGCCCTAATAGTTCACTATAAAACCAAGACTTTGGCAGAGATGAATTTTGCTTTAACTTCTCTTTACATATAAATAATAGAGGCAAATGTTTCTGCTGTCACCTAGAGGTCCCAGATGTGTTCCCTTGATACTGTGTGGATGTTGCCTGTGGTATATTTGTGGAAAATAGTGTAGTTTGAATTGTCTTCCCAAATGGAGGGATAATTCCACTGTATTTAGGTCAGACTCCAAATCAGGTTTTGCAAACCAGCTGAACACCAAGAGCTTAGATAACACTTTCAATAAAGACTGGCACATAAACAGGATAGGTCGCCATTGTTTTTGCCATTCTACAGTTTCAGCCAGGGCCTATATCACCCTAGTCCCCAACAAACTGCACTGGTTAGTGATTTTCTTCCAGGTATTAATGCCGATATTTAAAGTCTTAAACCACATGAGACTCAAATATTTGAAGGAATGCCTCCTCCCACATCTCTCTGCCTGTCAGCTGAGATCTCCTAGTGGCCTCATTACCCATAGGGAGAGCTCTCTCAGCAGTGGCCCCTAGGCGCTGGAACAGTCTCTCTGACAAATTAACGCCAGGCAGCAACACTAGTAATTTCTGGCATTTGGTGAAAATATATTTGTTTAGCACAGCTGTTAATAATAATTAACTTTCCCCATTCTTTTAATTACTGTTTATGTGTTATTTGAATTCTGTCTTCGTTAAATGTCCTGAGGCGGAGGTACATTGATGAATGAAGGAGTGAAGTGGCAGCCATCACAAGCAGCAGCGCTTGCGTTTGCCTAGCTCAGTTTTGTAATGCCCCAATGGCCTGCAAGCTATTTACTTCCTCAGATGATCTCTGTGTTGAGAGCTTTCTCCCTTGTTTTCACATAACAAGGGAAGCTAATGTGTCTGGGTGGGGAACAGCAAAAAAGATACTCTGGTTCACAGCACAAACAGTTCGCTACGATGGCTCTGGCTGATTTTCCACCAGCCAAGACTCAGATTTGCATAAGCACCAAAAATAAATAAATAAATAAATAAATAAATAAATAAATAAATAAATAA
>MTQE01000401.1:25633335-25677812 GCA_014337955.1 Aspidoscelis marmoratus
CCGCCTGCACGCGTTCCGTTTGGAACGCGTTGCAGTGCGAAAATCCCTCAAGACTCATGTCTCCAAAAAAGGAATTTAGTTTACTGATAGATCTACAGGATGTGTTCACACCTAGATTTCAATCCAGCTTCAGTCCGCTTTCAGAGGAGGATAATGTACTAGCAAAGCAACAAGCTGTTTGTTTTTGGCTTTATCTGACTCAGAAAACCCACTTTTGGGTTAGATAATGTGGGAAGAAAATGAGTCACTTTGCTGATGTTGTCTTCTACACTGAAGGTGGAATGAAGATGGATTAAAACCCAGGTGTTAATGCAGCATGCATTTTGTCTATGATCTCTCTTAAGGGAATACACAGTGAGCAACTAAAACTAATTTGACACTGGAGCAAGCACAGCTATGATTTCAAGAGTACAATGATGCTTTGGACTGAGTCCAGTTATGGTGAGTCACTGGTACAATCCAACAAGACTTAGCTAAAGCTCCTAACAACTGGAGCACTACAGATTTTGCCCTGGACTTTGTATTCTGATTGGGAACAGCTGAAACCCCTCAGCATTGCTCAGGCAGTTGGAGGTGCCATGTATTCAGCTGAAGGCCATGTGCCTTCAAAACCCTTTTAAACCATGGGCCATCTAGTCTGCCGCAGCATTGCATAGGTGACATGAATGTGAGGTGTTACATTACCTCATGGAGACTTTGGGGATGGTAGCATCTGGCTTTTCTGAAGATTAGGAATTCAGGCTCCCATCAGCCAACAACTCTGAGAGGACAGGAAGCATCCCAAGGTATCTGACCTAGCTCTGCATGTTACTGCTGGACACAGTTACTGCAGCATATTTCAGCAGGCAGAGCACTGTCCGATAACCCCAGGAGACCCTGAGCTTCAACCCCTACTTTGTTACAAAAGCTCAGTGGGATAAAACAGATGCGAGAAGAAATGATTGCAAATTAATTTCACTTAGATCAGGGCTGGGATGTTGGTAGAATCAGGTCCACATTGATACAGCACTCAAATATTTTTATTATCTCTTGCTTTTCTGAGGGACAGTAAAACGAGATAATCCTTTCCTCCAGGTCAATATATCTTCAGGGGGAGCCTTCTCTAATTCCTCAAGGGTCAGCTGGTTAATCATAGACTTTATAGGCATTTTGGTAACTGATCTGGATGATTCCACTAATTCCTTCTGCGCTGTATTGATCTGGACCTATCTCATAATCCCTGGCTATGGGTTTCACTTCATCCAAGCAGTATGGTCCCCATGTATTCAAAGCTTCTCTGAAGGTTTAATTGGCTTACCAAGGGTGACTTAATATTATTTGGCCTGTCTTGGGTAATAAGAAAAGAGTAAACAAGCTCTGGCCGCTACAGCTAAACACAGGTTTAGTATCAAACTGGGAGCTCCTATCATTCTATATATCTTTAGAAAAGATGCTGAAATCACAGTCACGCAGAGACAGCAAAGAGTTTCACTGTCCTTATGTCTGCTCCAGGGCATCAAGACCACAACAGGAAAACAAGAATGTTGGGCAAGCCAGTATTTTTATTTTTTGCTTTAAAAAACACAGTGGGATAGTCTGGCTTGCGCTCAGAAAATTTCTGGAATGGGGATGCACAGGCTAGATAATTTCCCCTAGGCCTGATAATTTAGGAAAGGATGCCTGCCTATCTAGTGTGCTGACAGAATACAGATATCCTGCTTACATCTTTAGAACGCTTGCTTATGCCTTTATATTTTCCTTCTAAGTATTAGGTTACCATGTTGCAGACCAGCAGATCTTGCTGGCTAGACCTGCAAGGTAAGTGAAGAAAGGCCCTAAGACTTCTTCCCCTCCCCCTTGAGGTCTATGAACATAAGACATGCACTGCTGGATTGGAGTAGAAGCCCATCTAGTCCAGAAGCCTCCTCGCATGAGCACACTAACCTGTACTACTCAAAGTAGCTGGTGTTTTCAAAAATGAGATGTTCTCTGCAGAGGTGGTCACACAGCCAACAGGATGGAAGCCACAGACAGCATTGTCTTCCATGCATTTGTTCAAACATAGGCATTGTGTGAAGAAACAAAGTTTTTGTCCATGGGGCCGTTTAGATTACTAGAGGTTTATGTTTCTAGTTTTACTATTTAAAGTTCATTTGCAAATATGATTTTAATGTCTTTACTATGTTGTCAAGCAAACTGGTTACTAGTTCCTGAGGCAATCAATCAATCAATCAATCAATCAATCAATCAATCAATCAATCAGACAGTCAATCAGACAGTCAGACAGTCAGACAGTCAGACAGTCAGACAGTCAATCAATTTCATATAATGGCCTTCAAAATGATTCAGGTCATGATCCAAATAAAATCCACCCATCAATTTTTAGGTGAATCGGGAGCATACTAGGAAGCTGTAATCTGATTCACAATCTGTTTTATGGAGAAAGGTCAGCTATAATAGAGTTAAATAAAATTAGACAAACACTGGACTGTCAAGCTTAAATCTGTGACTCATGATTGACAAAGTCAGGCTCATAAATGTAACCCTACTGACTTGAAATTGTATCTGCTTAATACAATTCTTTAACCAGTCCATGAAACTAACTGATATGTCCAGATGTCAGGATTGCAATGAAGATGGACACGTAGCACATTGACTATCTCGCCTGCCCTGTCAGTTAGCAGACACATCTGATGGGTTCTGGCAAGACTGGCCTATTTCCAATAATCTCTCCCTGGACTTTTACTACCATTGATCATGAGAAGGCAAACACATGAGTGTTTGCTCTCAGATCACTGTTATGCCCCCAGGACTAAGTAAGAAGCAGGACAGAGTTTAACCTTTAGTACAGCGTATTCACACTATGTAGTATGCTTTGCAAAATTATGTGTTTGATGGTGATATACTGCATGGGAAAACAATATGGCTATTATTTTCACAGTTGTAACTCTTGTGTTGCCTTAGGCACTGAAAACACTAAAAATGAAAAAAAAAGGGGGGGGAGAGAACACAGAAACTGCCCCCAAATGCTGGTAAACAAGACACACAGCATCTCAATGAGTGAGACACAGATTCATGTCAAGAGTGGCTAAAAGCAGTTATCCTAGGGCTTCTGGGAAATTATGAAGGCTTAAAAGCCATTGACAGGTGCCGGGAGGTGGTCTCTTCTCTCTTTCTCCCACATAATGTCTTAATTACCCTCTTAGATTGATAGCCTGAAGTGATACACAGGAGGTTTTCTAAGTGGCCCAGAATAATGACATCTGGGTATATGCGAAGGGGCTGTAGATGAGTTTCTAGAGATTTTAGAGCTGCACAAACTTCTGAAATGCCCAGTTTTTATGCCAACCAGTTGTACTGATAGCCATGTCATGGAGAAATTGATGCCTGCTATATATAATCTGTAGTTCAGTGGTAGAGCAAACTGCCCAGAAAACATAGGTTTGCTGACTCAATCCCCAACTTTTCCCTAAAAGTATATACTGCAAACTACTTCTATATCTCTGCCAAGTAAACTGCATAGAGGGGGCCATAGAGTCAACTAGGAGTCAGTGGTACCCAACAGCAACAAATATATAATTTTCAGAGAGAGAAAGCTGAACAGAGGAACTTATCTTGTAACTATTAGTATAATTTGTGGGGCATGAAGAGGAAGAACTATGCTTCTACAGATCCAATGATCCTATACTGTCAAGCAATTCATGGTTTCTAAGCAGCTAACAATGTATTGCACTCCAAAAAAGTCACCAATCTGCCTGTAATTAGGCCATATGACCCAGTGCCTGTCCAAAGGTACACAGGTGTCTGTCATATTTCTGAAATGGAATGTCCTATGCTGGTTGAACACTCTGTGATGCTGATGGGTAGAAGAATCAGATCAGACAAGGGGAAATATTTCGTCACCTACAGGATCATCGGTCTATGGAACCTACTGCCAGAAGAGGTGCTAACAGCAGCCAGCCTGGATAGCTTTAAGAAAGGGTTAGACAAATTCACATATGCCTAGGTACATCTTCCAGGCTGGGGAGACAGGCAAGATGCAGGGATTCAAGAGCAAGTGAGAGTTTTGCTTTTGTCTTCTGCTTAAGATGCTTGTGAGCAATTGGTGGGCCATTGTGTGAGACAGGATGTTGGACTAGATGGGCTGTGGCCTGATCCAGCAGGGCTCCTCCTCCGGCAGCAAGGACAGACCTACAATTCTGTCCATTTCATCTAGGGAAGTGGCAATTTAAGTTAACATGCATACAGCTGGCTTTTAGCTTTAGCAACTTGAGCTTTCTCTAATAATAATAATAATAATAATAATAATAATAATAATAATAATAATAATAATAATAATAATAATAATAATAATAATAATAATAATAATAATAATAATAATAATAATAATAATATTTATTTGTATACCGCCCTATAGCAAACCAATCCAGGCGGTTAACAACAGTAAAATGTAAAATATAACAATTAAAAACACCTTATCCCTCCCCCCTTAAGACAGTATTAAACAGTATAACATATTAAAACACAATATCAATGCATAAACAATAAAAACAATAATTTAAAAACTAAAAACCCTGATGTCCCTCTGTTGATCCTCAACCATCACTAAGATGGGGCCACGGGAGGAATCAGGGAATCTGGGCCGGAATGGTTAATCTGGAAAGGCCTGCCAGAAGAGATCCGTCTTGACCGCCTTTTTAAAGATCTCATCCGGCAGGTCGTTCCAGAGTTTGGGGGCGACAGCAGAGAACGCCCTCTGGGAGGTCGCCGCAAACCTAGATTTTAGAGGTTGCAGTAAGTTCCTCCCAGAGGATCGGAGAGTGCGGGGAGGATTGTACGGGAGGAGGCGGTCCCTATTCATTGTCCTTTGAAGTTTCCAGGGAATCACTGGTACTTAACCAAAACTGCTCCCAAAAAGCCTTCTTCAGAGGACACAGATGTGCAAAAGTGGCTTTCTGCAGTAGCTCCTATAACTATGAATGATGGAAATGCAGGGTATGTAGGTGTGAAAGTATGAGGCCTTTTCCATACTGACTGGTGATCTAGATTAAGGAGCCTCTTAATCCAGATCACTGCTCACCTGATCTGCATGATAATGTGGATCGTGGAAGCCCTATCCCCATTGTCTGGCTATGTCTGCACTAGAGGAAGCCAGAACCAGATTAAGGAAGCCCTTAATCCAGATCTTTTGTAGACCCATTTAATAGGGTCTACCTGCAGACCAAGGGCCTTGTTTTGGATCATGGGAGGCATGCAGATGACATGCCTATGTGTTCCGGTATTACCAGGGGATGCTTTTCAGGAGTGCACCATAGTGTGCTGCTGAAAAGTACTCTCCTCTAAGCTCCAAGTCTAGGAACCATTGTTCTAGCCTTTGGGTGTGAGTGTTCAGCTGTGATGCTGACATGAGTTTTGCAGCTCCCGGGAGATATGGACCAGATCAGCCCTGTAAGTACAAATGGTGCTGATCCAGTTCACGACTCCACATAATACAGATCAGTGGACCCAGTTACCCGGGCCCATAATCTGGATTAACACAAGTGCTGAAAAGATACCATAAGTGCACAAAATAAGGGATGTTTTTCCACTAGCACTAGGTACCCATTGAAGTATCCATTAAGGACCCATTAGGCTCAGAGCAGGATGATCCCATTTTCACTACAGACCACATTAGAGCCACACTGGTTTCCACCAGAGGTAGGGAAATGCAGATCATATGGGTCCTTCAGGACCTCTAATCCAGATTTCCTGTAGACCCCATTAAAAGGGTCTACACTGGGGTCTTCAGTCATCAAATCCAGATTATAGGGAGCCTGTTTTCACTACCATTAGGCAATGGGGTCTAGAGGAGACTTGGGGGGGGCACCCATAGGGGGGGTGCCCCAAACTCAAAATTTCGAAGTCCCTGTGAAGTCCCTCCGAAGTTGCCTTCAGAGATTAGCACAGGCTCCAATGAGAATTCCTTGCGAGAACAATGCCTCTGTCAAAGGCTCCAGAGGATCTTCGAAGTCAGGGTCAGATTGCTCTGGAGATTCTATGGAGCTACTCCGGAGGATCTTCTAAGATTCTATGTTGCATCTACAGAGATTGCATCCCCTGTCCCCCAAAACACCTGGAGTGACAGACAGACCCCTCATGGGTAGATCCGGATTTGCACATGGGTGTTCTGGCATTTCCACAGCAGGCAGGCTAGCACCCATTGCTATTGGGTGCTAGACCACCCATGGAAACACATTGGCTACTTCCCTTAATCCAGATCTACTAGATCTGGATTACGGGAAGTACCCATTCCTTAGATCCGGATCTTCTTGGATCCGGATTAAAGGTGCTCAGTGGAAAAACACCCAAGGGTTGTTACTGAGATGCAATCCATGTGTGGTGAACTGGGGAATTCTACACACACTTTGCATGTTTACACAATGAACATAAAACATAAACAAGTTCTGACTTTCAGTAGTTCCTTATTATGGCTACAAACCTGTTAGAATCTTGGAGGCAATTTCCCTCCCCTCCATTTGCTCTGCCGCCAACTTCTAACTGATGCCTCTCAGAGCTGTTTCTTGGTTTAGCTTAGTTTTTTTTTAATAAGTTCCAGAGAATTCAACACAAAACACAAGTTTAATCCACAGATATGATCCCTACCAAGTTCAAGACTCTTGAAATATTTGAAATAACTCTTTACTGATGTCCTGTTTTTTTAGTATCATTTTTTGCTATCATTTGATACAATTTTGAAATGGTATCATTTCCTGTATAGCTATCTGAAAAGTGAGATGGAAACCTGGAAGGCACAATTAGGGATTGTTCTTTCAAGAAGACACAGTTTGGTGGTGTGCATTACATAAGCCCACTCACCAGCAAGTGAGCAAAACACGTTTCAAGTGAATGTCATTCCTTCCCTAAGGACCACAGGCATTAGGACCTGCTTCACTTCTCGGCACAGCTGAAATGCTCCTTTTTATTGTATTCGTTCCCAAAGGTCCACCTTTAAATATTAGCTGCTTCATGTGACCCTGTTGTGTTAAATGTAGTATATCCTCAATGAGGAAGAAGGAAAGGACTTTAGGCCAAAATCTCATTGTGAATTTTCTCACAGGCTTTGCGAGAGTCGTTGAGCTCCAATGACTACCCTCCATAACGTCCCCCTCAAGAGTTTGTCTCGAGAGAGTCAATTTCCTCTCAATTGTATTTGCTTACTGCAAAGCAACCTATTCTATTGAATATACCACTTCAGGTGTTGCAGTTCACAAGATGCATTTCACAGATCTGCTCTCCATTGCTATAATCTTCTAAATGGAGAATACCTGAGGACATATATGTGTTTTCCTTCTATGCTTTAACTTAAACTGTTTTAAGCCAATTCCTGAGCTTCCTATAAGTCATACTGATCACCAGAGAAACAAATTTAAGAATGCCATCAATCAGAATATTTGAGAATATATTGCCTCAGATTTTACCATAAATAAGATGTTGCATAAAGCATTTAAAGATCTAAGTACTCTGAGACTTAGTCTATTTAATTTTCTCAGTTTCTTGTGCCATGCAGAGATTTAGAAAAGCCCTGACTGGGCCATCCAATCATAAAACAGCTACTAAGGGCACATTCCCATAGGGGACAAAATCTAGAGTGGATTTAGATTCGGCACTGAGGTTTTCCATTAAATCCCCCAGTAATCCGAATCCATTCCGGATTTTAGCCCTCTGCCCCATGCCAGTTCTCTTTCCCCCTGGCTGATTCGGATTAAAGCCAAGTGAAGGAGGACAGCCAGCGGCTGGGTAAGTGAGCTAGGTGGTGTGGCCCAGCTGCCGGCTGTCCTTCTTCACTCGACTTTAAACCGAGCCAGCCTTTTCTTTCCCCTGTTGAAACTGGGGAAGGGAAAAGGAAGAAAGGCAGCCACTGCCAGTCTCCTCCCAACGTCCTTGGCTTCCTTCCTTCCTTTTGCCTCCCGCTGTTTCTATGGGAGGAATGAAAAGGCTGGCTCGGTTTAAAGCCGAGCGAAGGACAGCTGGTGGCCAGGTAAGTGACCAAGGGGGTGTGTGGCGGGGAGGCCATCCCTCAGATGCGGCACCCCCTCGCTCACTTACAGGGCCGCTGTCTGTCCTTCACTTGGTTTTAAACTGAGCCAGCCTCCCCCCCCCCTGGTTGAAACAGGGGGAGGGAAAGAAAGGAAGTCAGCCTAGGAGGAGGCAGGTAATGGCAGCTCGCCCACCGCCCTGTTTACAGGTGTGCTTGAGCAAACCGGTGGGTTGTGGAAACAGATCAATGTGCGATCGGTGCTGTTCCCGGCCTCCACCCCTAGCCCACAGCACAACCTGGATAACTTCAGATCAGAGTGATCTGGGTTTGTTCTGGGTTCACGGGTAGGTGGGAACATGGCCTATGTAGCATGGGAAAAGAAGAAGATAAAAACTGTATTAACAGGCCTTGATTTTTATATTGGATTTCCCCAACACATTACTAAATCACATCCTTCTCCATGGACTGAATAAAATCAAGTATCCACCATCTTCTGCTTGAGATGCCCAGAAGCAATTGGTGGGCCATTATGTTGGACAGGATGCTGGACTAGATGGGCTGTGGCCTTATCCAGCAGGGGTCTTCTTAGATTTTTATGTTCTTTCTAGGTGTCTATGCGCCTCTGAAGGCCAGGGAGACTGAGCAAGGTAAATTATTAGGTATTATTGAGACTAGTACTGAATGTTCTTGGAATACAAACAAATAAGGCTAAGCTAAGACTGGGCTAAGTTCATAGTTCTTCATGAATGGCTAAAAGGATTTGTGCGATTGACTTCTGATGTTCTTATGTACTTTCTACAGTCTTCTGAGGCCACTGTGGGAAAGAGATGCTGGACTACTTGGGTTACTGCTTTGCTCCAGCAGGCTATTTCTTATGTTCTGTCGCACAATAAAAACATGGTTCTTCAACACGGATCTGTAGTTTTAATAAAACTCCTCCCTTAACCAAAACCAACAAGTAGAAAGTATCCAACATGTATGTATGTATGTATGTATGTATGTATGTATGTATGTATGTATGTATGTATGTATGTATGTATGTATGTATGTATGTATGTATGTATGTATGTATGTATGTATGTGTGTATGTATACACTGCTCCCTATTAACATATTATTTCAAAGTGGTGTACAAAGAATAAGAACAGTTAAAATGATAACAGGTATATGAAAATGTAATTAAAATCCAAGGATGGGAAAAACAGACTGTGGAAATAATTAGAATGACAAATTTATGACGGTAAAATAAAGAGTAAAAGCAGAGTGCAAAAGGTTTCAGTTAAAGAGAAATCTGTAATCTTCTTAATGGGAGTCACAATATGGTGTTGCAAGAAGGAATACATGAGAATATTCTAGAAAGAGGAACTAGATCTTTGCTTGGCACGAATGAATCATGTTTCCTGAAGTGTAAACAAATGCAGTATAAATACATTGTGATCCATTTGGGAAGCAAGCAGCTTGATTAGCTTGCTGCTTCCTCTGTGCATATATGAGTGCCTGAATAAAATCAATATTCAGAGTGGAATGCATCTCTGCTTGAAAGAGTCTTTTCCTCCATCTGGAAAGGCCTTGGGGGCGGCGGGGGGGGGGGAGATAGGTCTTCAATTTGCACCTAAAGACCAGGGCTGTCTCCAGATGGTGACCAAATAACCTCCTCCATTATCCCTTGCTAGTTAGACAGCACCATTTTAAATGCTGCACACTTCTGGTTATCTGAACATTGGAGTGTTTGTGTGTGCTTCCCGTCACTTGTGTGCATGCATGGACGCCTGTTTCATCCTCCACGAATGAGCACTGGACAGGGCTACAATGGTGGCTCCATCCAGAAGGTAACTGCCCTGCCTAAAAAGTGTTACTGCTAGAAAGTGTTACTGTAACCAGGGCTGGGTTTTCCAGCAATAGTAAAAAGGGTGAGGAGGAAGCAGGTGCTATGGCAACCTCACTATAACAGTGCTGTAACAGCACTATAGCTTCCCCATTTGGATGGGGCCCAGGAGTGACAATCCTTCTGGAGTAGGGGAAAGATGCCTCAAAGAATTTTCTCCATCATCAAAAATAAAATGCTTCCTCACTTCCTTCTTTTTGCACTGGATCCTACCCTTCCCTTCCTAACTAACTGTTCTTACAGGCACAGCCCTGGCTGGTTACTATCAGCACTTTGGGTAAAGTGGTCTACATGAGAGAAATTAGATTGGAATCCCTTGGAGACCCTCTCTGCTTGGCCTCAAAACAGCCCCAAGTCTGTCTGGTCCAGGGCCCAGGGTTTACTATTTCTTCAAGGTGAAGAAAGGGGTGTTATTTTAGCCCAATAAAAACAAAATATTGTTGTGGAAAAGAAACAACATCTGTGTGACAAAAGAGGGTCCCTGGAGGAGGCTGGGCATTGAGAGGAAAAGTATTAGCAAGAATGAGGCAAAAAAGAAGGAAAACTGAAAAAACAGCAGCAATAAGGACAAGATATAGCTGACTGTAGTAGTAGTAGTAGTAGTAGTAGTAGTAGTAGTAGTAGTAGTAGTAGTAGTAGTAGTAGTAGTAGGCGGTGGCGGCAGCGGCGGCTTTTCTACCCCACTTTTCTCGCCCATTTAAGGGGACTCAAAGTACATGACAAACCCTCTATTCTTCTCCCCACAACAGACACCCTGTGAGGTAGGTGAGGCTGTGAGAGCATTCACTTAATGATTCTGCTATATTTGGAAATTCCAAACTAAAGCATGGATAGTCCAGAAAATCCATGCTTTATTCCAGAATATCCTCAGCAGAATAGGTAAGCAATATCTTGATGCAGCCAAAGGCTGCTGCAAGATTCTACTCTGTGCAAAAGGGAGGAATAGAGGCACAAAATCTACTTCCTCCCTGCATTCTCCATGTCCATTTCATCTGTGAAGATGGATAAAAACAACAAAGTTAAGCACATGAAAAGATGCACGCATGATGGAGTGGGTTTCATTTCTCCCCACGGGATGTGCATCTCAATGGACAGATGCTCCATTTCTGCTTTGTATGTTTCTTACCGACTCTACTGGATCTAATTTGGAGACCCTCTACAGGCACAGAAGGGCATAGTAAGCAGCTCCTGATTGGCTCTCCTGCTTTTACCTGAGATGTAACCTCCATTTGTCTTCAGCTCCTTATTATATTTAAGCATATTAGGCTAACTCTAGTCACACTGGAGACTTGTCTATGGAGATCAGTTTGCAGTTCACTTTACAGCCAAGGATAAAATAAAGACAATACCTTTAAAAGAAGGTTTTGTGCTTTTCTACCCCACTTTTCTCACCTATTTAAGGGGACTCAAAGTGGCTGACAAAGCTTCCTGTTCTCCCCATGACAGAGCACCCTGTGAAGTAGGTGGGGCTGTGAGAGCTCAGAAGAGAGCTGTGACTAGCCCAAGGTCACTCAGCTGGCTCTGTGGAAGAGTGCAGAATCAAACCCAGTATTCCCAGTTAAGTGTCCAGCTCCCTAACTGCAAGACCAAACTGGAATGTACATGTTTAAGGGACATGTCGTTCACTGGAATGTGGGTTCTGATTATCATTTGGAGAGAATGTTGTTAGTAAGAGTTCAGCACTGTGGGCAAAGGACTGGATATCTGAAACAGCCAAATTTCATGACCTGAGATATGTTCATGTAGCATACCCATAATGCCATGTAATACTGTATTAATCTGTCTGCCATCGAAGAAGAAGAATTGGATTTTCTACCCTGCTTTTCTCACCCATTTAAGAGGACTCAAAGTGGCTGACAAAGCTTTCTATTCTTCTCCCCACAACAGACACCCTGTGAGGTAAGTGGGGCTATGAGAGCTCAGAAAGAGAGCTATGACTAGCCCAAGGTCACCCGGCTGACTTCATGGGGGAGTGCAGAATTGAACCCGGTATTCCCAGATAAGAGTCCGGATCCCTCACAACTAGACCAAACTGGCTCATGATGAAGTTCAGAGCCTGACATACTAGTTGCTTGTAATGTCCCAGTACTTTCTGCAGTGGAAACTGTGTGAATGGACCTGACATCAGATCTGCCTTTCCTACAGATTTATGCCTAACATTCCATTCTATTGCATTCAGCAACATGAAATTCAAAATATATAACCACACACAGGTGGAAACAGCTGGCATGATCTACTTTGGCATCTCTGTCTTTTTAAAACATCTATTTTCTTTGTGCTTCTCTGTAGAGCTAGAGGGATATTTAAGTGACCCATCAACAGACCTTTTCTTCTTTTGGAGAGGACCAATTATCTGATCTTGAATTCCTGACTATTTTTCTTTTGATGTAATCTTTCTCTCTCCCTCTTTTTTTTTCTATTCCTGTCTTCCTCCTTGTATCAGCTTAAGACCTGCTAAGATGAAAACTGAACAATTTCCTTTATGTAATACTTCATACTATGCATTGCATCCTGGCTGTCTCCCATTAATGTACTAGGTTTCATAGATTCCCTCTCCTCCCAGGTTCATACTACTACAGAATACACTCAGCAATCTCCCTTGCACAAGACACAGATACCACATAATGTGGCCAGGAGTGGCTACTCCTAGTAATGTATTAGTCAGTGCTTCAGCACCTGCAAGTAATGCCTGAGAAGTGAAAGGTGAAAATCAGTCTGTGAGCTTCTGAAATCCATGAGCCACTGGCAAAACAAATCAGGTTTCTGGCAGGCTGTGATCTTTAAAGGAATCTCATGAACCAGCTTTCAGTGGGATGAAGGGCTTCTGTTTAAACACACGTACTACACAGCAGTTTCACAGAGGAAGGCTCATCCTTGAATTTCTGCAGCATTGCTGTGAAAGCACATGGGAATGAAACATCCCAATGGGCATAACTCTCTGGCACTTTCCAGAAGATCAAGTTTATGCATTCAGGCAGTGGTCACACCTAAGGTTTAATCCAGCTTCAGTTCACCTTCAGCGCAGGAGAACACATCAGCAAAGTGACCAGTAATATTCTTTCCACATTATCTATCCCAAAGGTGAATTTTCTGAGTTATTTAACACTGAAAGAAAACAGCTTGTCACTTTGCTGATGTATT
Source organism: Aspidoscelis marmoratus (assembly GCA_014337955.1). Classification (NCBI taxonomy): domain Eukaryota; kingdom Metazoa; phylum Chordata; class Lepidosauria; order Squamata; family Teiidae; genus Aspidoscelis; species Aspidoscelis marmoratus. The sequence continues at coordinate 25,646,357 of MTQE01000401.1, forward strand.
CTCTCACTCTGAAAGTGGACTGAAGCCAGATCAAACCTTAAGTGCGACCAGAGCCTCAGTGGCGATTCTTCAAAGTCATGATCAGAAAAATGTCTGTTTGGAAATGCAGGTCAGCTTTTGGAGAATTACATTTTCTTTGTCATCACAACTACGCCTACTCATATTTAAAGCCCGTGACTGTCAATGGTGCTTACTCACAAGGAGGAGCTTTTAGAAGTGCTACCTAACACATTAATCGAAGACTTTCTGAAGTCATCCACCGACTGCATTCAGATCTAATTTGGCCCTTTACACACAACTGCTTTCATATGATCAGAAATGCAGGGTCTCTCGAACTATATCATCAGGCCAGAGGACTTTCTTCCTTCTCCAAAAGGGGAAAGAAAACACTCTCCTCCAGTACACTGCTTTATAGAAAGTGATGCCAAAGATATTTGTGTGGGTTCTCAAGCCCCTCCTGAAAGGTCCCTCCTTGTTTTACTTTCAGTCCAAATGGTTCTACAGCAAGGTTGGTGCTTTAACACAGAAATTCGCAGTGCGCCCTCACAGGATAATGAAAGCTGACATTATATCAAACACAATAAAGAGTCTCAGTTGATGAAGATCATTCCTGAACACATAAACCTATTAAACTGAAGGGAAAAAAAATATCAATTCTACACACTCGCCAGCCAAAAGAAAATGTGATTTGTTATCTAAAAGGGAGTTATAAACACAGCTTCAATGAACTTTTTGTGCTGTAATGAAAACTGAGTTTGAAATGGCAAGATGATTGCAAATTAGAGCATTTGGTTTTATTTTCTAGCTTTTTAGGTAAACCTTCTACAAGGGCAAGCAGAAGGTTAAAGAGACTATCTTTCTGTTCTCTGTCGATAAGTGGGCTCCATAATTAAGAGAGAATAAAAAATGAAATGGGGGACTAAGCCGCATTCACCCTTTTTACCATCCTTTGAACGCAAAGAACAGACTTCAGTGATACAATTCTGGATATAATGAGATGAGATAGGCATCGTATGTATGTATAAATTATTGTGTATATCACATACATACCCATGGGTCTGCAAACACACACGCATATAAGACATATATTTTGGTACTTATCAATGTACCTATTTCTTTGAAAGCAACCAATGTTTTCAGCTGTCACTTCTTTCAAGGCAGATAGTCTCTGTAAAAAATTAAACTGAACTCTATTATCAGTGGCTACTAGAATGGATACCTAAGTACATCTTTCAGGCTGTGGGGACAAGCAGGATATTTTTAAGGCCATTTGCTGGGATTTGAGAGCAGGGGAAGGTTTGCCCTTGTCTCTGTTTGAGATGCCCATGGGCAATTGGTGGGGCACTATGTGTGACAGGATGCTGGATTAGCTGGACTGAGGCCTGATCCAGCAGGGCTCCTCTTATGTTCTATGTTTCTTTCCTTCCAGAATTAGAACAACACCCAAAACTTAAATAGTCTCTTGAACCTGAACTGCAGCCATTATCCTTTCAAAATTTCTGGGTACAAACCAGGATTAGTATTTGACTGAAAAAGTGATGGCAAGAGATGCACAAAACTAAGGCTGTGATCAGATACAGCAAGCAAAGCATCTCTGAGGTGGCTTAGGGAAGGCTTCAAGGCGGGATTGTTCACACACCACTCTGCCCTCCCTCCTCTCCTGAGCATTCTGAGGTAAAAGAGTGGATCAGAGAAGGCTTGGGAATATGAGGGCCACACACTGTCTCTCTGAGACACCACAGAGGCAACCCTTTTGTTATGTCTGAACACAGCCTGGGACTCATTCATCCATTGTGGAGTAGCCGCAGCTTTCTAGGTGCCATGAAACAACAGCAAGTGATTTCGTGTCTCCCAACAGTCGAGTGCCATAGCTTTGTCTGTAACACAGCAGACACCAGGATTTTGATGTATCTGGAGTTTATCTAGGTTTGGGCTTATGGTCATATGAAAAGCTCGAGAAAGCAACGTCTGAAACAGAAGCCTGAAGACTTCAGGTGATTTATTATATTACGGGTTGGTACCCACTTTAGCACAAACTGTGAAAGTAGATACCGGCTGCATCCAGACTTCGCTTACTTATTCCATTAATGAATAATGAATAATGGGGTAATGAATTACTTGTGGCTTCCACTCAGATCTCTATAGTGCCTGCCTGGGCAACAGTCTTTCCATGAAGCCATGGAAGGAGAAAAACGGGGATGAGGTAGAGGAGGGGAAATTAACATTTCTATTGCTTGATTTAAGGGGAACTTGGCATACCAAAGAGCAGCACTGACTGACATACTCCTTTGTAGACGCACACACCTCATGTATTGGCAATCCAGTGATAATAAGATGTGCTGTTTTCTGCTCTGGTTGCATATATTACCATATACAGATTCATACAGTCATTATTCCTGCTCCTCCTCTGACCCAACTCTGCTTTGAGAAGTTCTGTTGGTAACATTTTCAGATCTTTTGAAATAGCAGAATGGTCCTGAAGTTTTTGTGTGTGGAAAGCTCCCATCTGGAGCTCTCAGCTGCAGATGGGGAAAGTCCAGCAGCCGCTCTCTGTGAGCGGAATAGGAGGTTGTTTAAAATGCCAGAGGGGGGAATACCAAAGACATAAGTTGGCAAGCAGCTGTGCTATTTCAGATTTCATAGCAGAGGGCAGCTTAAGTGATTTTAGCAGAGCAAGGGTGAGGATTCATAACAAGGTTCAATGGCTGCTTTTAGTTGTAATGAGTCCATTGTTTCTTTCTTTCCTTTTTAAAAAATAAGCCAAGTAACCACATAGGCTAAATAGACACATTTTTCCTTCCTTGGCATGAATTTCCTTCCTTAAATTCTTCAGAATTTAAACACTTTTAATTGTTCACTGCAAGGGCCACTCAGGTTTCACTCACAAAACTGCATGGGTTGCTTTTGATGTGGACACAGAAGTATGGTGGGCAAATGCCTCCATCCCCATTCAGTTTTTACTGCAGGTGGGACCTAAAGGTATGACAAAGTAAATTATTCCAATACTATCATGGAGGGAATTAGCTATTCACCCCTGTGTGGATATGGAGAGTGGCAAGACAGGACCAAAAATCCAGGTGGAACTTTCTGAAAGGGACCAGAAAATGCCTGATTTCTGGCTGCTTTTCTAGTCCGCTTCAGTGAGTCCATGGATGCCAGAATGGATGCCTAGGCAGTGCCATTTGCAGGGGGTTGAGAGCAGGTGAAGGTTCTACCTTTGTCTTCTTTTTGAAAATGCCCAGAAGCAATTGCTGGGCCACTGTATGAGACAGGATGCCAGACGAGCTGTGGCCTAATCCGGCAGGGCTCCTCTTAGGTTCTTATGAGTCCTGCTGGAATCCTTGATGCCGTGGGTGGAAGTACTGCCTGCATCAGCATTTCAGGCTCTGCAGCAAGTTCACAGATGTTTGTTGGAGGCTCTTTCATTTCCACAGCAGATTCTTCATCCTGGATCTTATTTCTAACCAGGGCCTCATTTGTAGAACCAGCAATTCACCATTATAGCTTGACCAATAAAAAGATTATTATTTGGGGTTCACATGCAAGGTATTGTTTAATTTTGGTACTTTTTTTGAATGTATTCTTTCTAGGATTGCAGTCCACACTAGCTCCCACTGTTACCTTCTTCTCATACCTTTACCATCAAGGCGCTCTACACTTTGTTTCCCAGAGACAGAGGAAATGGCACACAGCAGCAGAGGCAACAGCTGTAAATGGTATGAATAAAGTGTTTTTGATTCCCAGTTAGTATGAATGGAAAGGACTAAGCTGGTCACTAAAAAAAAAAGGGAAACTTTAGTTTTTCCATTAATAATGGCCACACCAGCAACCCTTTACCCTTCCCTTTTCTGGATCTCTTACATTCCATGTGAGGAAAGTCTGCTCCATGCCAATGAGGAATGAGAACCTAGCCCAGTCAGAGGCTGTGCTGTGCGCACATGCACCACGGGGCCAACTGAGCCGGTTCATTGGGACCCAGCTCAGCCAGCAGGTAGGTGCATGCATGCACGCTTTTCCCCAGGCCCCAGGGTGGGTTGGGGTAATGCCGGGCGGGGGGAGGGCTCCCTCCAGCTGTAGGGGACCTGATTGGGTCCCTACAATATGCAGGAACCCAGGGAAGGCCCCTGACAGGTCTGCCCGCCCCTAGGTGTTCTCACCCAATGGCGGGCAGGCCTAGGAGGGGCGTCCCAGCCCCTGTCCGGTCTTTTCAGGCTAGTACAGTCTGGGACACTTTCCCCATTCGCACAGAGGCAGGTAGGAACGCGTGTAAACACGTTATTTTCCTGCCTGCATGCAGATGGGGAAAGCTGTCTTAGCCCAAACTGTCTTAGCCTAACTGTATTACAGCCGTTCGGGTGTAATGCGAAAAGGCCTCTATTCAAATTGTTTTAGGGTTAATGAAAAGGCAGAGTTAAATAAAAAAAATGGTGCTCTCATATCATTCATGGCTTACGGGGAGGGTGGAGAGGCAAAACCAATGAGCTCAAGAATTGATCTCTCGATCTGATAAGCCCAGCATAAACAAAATCCACTTAGCACTGCAATTACACTGGTGCTAATGACAGCTGTTGGATAAAAGTACTTTACAGGACATAGCCATGCGACTGCTTATTCTGATGAATATTTGTATTCTTATTATACTTGTTAATGAAGATATTACATTGTCAAATATTCTGTACCTTTGCTCCTATGCATAATTTTGCTTACTTTGAAAATCAGACTGGGAACTCCTGGGCAGAGATTCAGCTTATATTGAAAAAGAACCATGCTAAATGATGCCAAAACAAGATAACATGGACTGTGCATCCAAGATCAATGTCATAATATCAAGAACATCTGAGATACAGTTTGTGCAACGCATCTCTACACCTGCAAAAGAGTTTTCAATCTGCACTGCAAGCAAGAAGAGTTTCATGGAGGAAAAAGTGGAATATGTGATAGAATAATGGTGCCTTTGCCACAAATGTCAATAAAGAAAGGAGAAAAAAGTTTCTAGCTTGTGGAATATATTCCTCAAACAACTTAAGGAACAAAGCTTAAAGCATACAAGAACACAGAACATCAGAGAAGCCCTGCTGGATCAGGCCCCATCCCATCTCACTCACCATCTTGTCCCACACAGTGGTCCACCAATTGCTCTGGGTGAGCAAAAGACAAGGGCAAAACCTTCATCTGCTCTCAGATCTTCACAAATGGCCTCTATGGGCATGAAACAAACATTCCACCACTTCCAGGTAGTAAGCACTCATGCCCTTGGCTCTTCTACCAGGCTTTGAAGTTAGTGAGGTCTGGAAGACCCAGGAGACAGCAAGAACTTAAGGACATCTTTGGTATTAAAAAGATCTGCCAGTTTTCAAGTTATATTCAAGATCTTTTCCCCCCTGTGTTTTTAAAAACTTGGGATGTCCAAATATCTTTTCCATACCAATTACTGCTATTGTTGAGAGAACGCAGCCTGACATTTCCTTTTCATAAAAGCCCCAACCATTGTACTGCTTTTGACAAAATCACAAACAGCACCGAGTTCTGGTTTGGAGGCAACAGTAGTCAAAAGCATGCACAATCCCTTATGTAAGAATCCCCAGGTGCTTCTGTTGATAACTGTCCTGGTAAAATCCCAGCTTAGCTAATTATAGTCCTAGCATAATTTCTCCTAGCAGGATTTGTTATGAAGCAATTTATCATGAGATCATCTGGACTGCTGCTTGATGTCCTGTTGAACAACTGCTGTCTTCTACTATAGAAGGAGGGGTTCCCTTCTTGCACATTGCATGTGATTAGAAAGGGTGTAAGGTCCTCGAAAGACCCATTATGTAATACCTTCTGCTATAGGGTGAGATAGAAATATAAATAATAAATAAATAAATCACAGCTGTAGGAGGTACACAAGAGCTTACTCTTTCCCTGTTTAAATCCAACCATTAAACTGGAATGGCTTTCTGGGATTTAACCAGAAGGAGCCTGGATAAGAATACAGAAGTGCTTCTCTGTTCAAAGTATAGTCAGTGTTCTTCACATGTTGACCGTGAGGTTGCTTTACATTTTAACTTCTTATTCTAATGTAATCCTTACATCTGCATTCATGTAGGCAGCTGATATTTGACATTCTTTGGTTTTCTTTCATAGTTTTTTTATTTGCCTGTGACTTTAATACAGACTAGGGATGTGCAAGAATATTTGAAATATTCGTTATTCTATAGAATTTGGCCAAATTTGGACATTCAAATTTGAATCGAATGTCCAGACATTTGTTTTTTATTGTTCAAAGAAATATGAATATTTTGAACTATTCATATGAACTATTGGGACATTCGTATGTGTATGGATATGTATGCCTTACATATGGATCCATACGTATCTTATCCGTATTTGTACACATTTGTACGGATGCGTACAGGTTGAAAACGAGATGCATACGGAATAAAAACAGGATGCGTACAGATGTATACATATCTAGACTTCTTGCCATTAAAGTGATTCTATCCACATCCTTTATATCCACAATCCACTAGATGCTAAGCATGTGGAAGGTTAGTTCAATGGGATTTTCTTCAAAACATGTAAAAATTATGGTATGAGATTTTAGGTGCTGTTACTTAGCATCTTGGTTATTTTCCATACGTTGTATTGCAAAAAGGCACAACAACAGTTTCTAATACAGAATCCCATTTAGGCTGATCTAGTAGATAGGCTGAATACCATCAAGTCGTTGACCGTACGGGCACCTCTATCCAAATTCTTTTGGCAGAGATGAAGAAATAGTTTGTCATTACCTGTCATGCCCCATCCTGCCACTCCAGCTTCTTCTTCAGAGGGTGAGAGTGTGCTTCCAATGGCCCAGCTGTCTGGGCAGCAACTGAAGCACAGCAGCACAGGCACTGAGAGCCAGGGGCCAGTTTTGGGGAGCACACAGACAGTTCTAGGGATGAGAGTTCAGAGAGTCAGTCTCAAGAGCACCCCTCCTCTCTTCTCCTTCGACAGCAGAAACAGGTGATAAGCAGATCACAGCGCCTGGCGCAGCTGCGCTGTCAAGGGCATGGAGCTGCCTCCCCTACTTAACCGAGCAGCACACGCCGGTCTGGTGCTGCAGACAAAGTATTTGTGCAACCCCCATTCATTTCTTCTCCCGTGAAACTGACTCTTGGACCTTGCTGTGACTCTTCCTGAACCTTTGGAACCCTGACTTTGGACTGACCTGATGCTGCCTACACTTGAGCCCCCCAACGGACTGCTGTGAGCGTGCATGTGTGTTTGCCTCGCTGCCCTTGCCTGCCTGAGACACGACATTACCTTCTTCTGGAGAGAGGCTGGGGATCGAACCAGCAACCCTCTCCTTTCCAAGCAGTTTGCTCTACTACTGAGCTACACCCACTCTCTAGCAATTATACAATTCAACATATATTGTAAAATACTGATAGTACATGCAAGTTAGCATAATGTTCTTACTTTGTGTAACAGAGGTGCACAAATGTTCTTGCAGGTACTTCAGAAGACCTTGTATTCTCTTAAGAAGGATGACAGTGCACAGATGCACTAACACTGCGTCCCCATGCACTATATAGTCTGAATCAAATCCGAATTCGATAAGGGGTGTCCCCATGCAATGCCCCCTTACTGGACTATATGCAGAACAAATCACCCAAATCCAGGCTAAATTTAGTCCTCTAGAAAACTGTTCTCAGCATGGTTTGGGAGCTGAGCCTGCATCATTTTGGAGGCTATTTGGGGAGAAGATTGATGCTCACATCATTAGTGGGTGGGGTTTCACGTCCTGTGCTCACTGTTCCTGTCCTGGGCACTGAGGATTGCAACTGTTTGGACATTTGTGGCAATAAATGGAGACTGAACAGAAACGAGTCTCTTTCCGCAACCATTATTCCATCCCCCTTCCCTGATTGCCAAGCCAGGCGAATGTGTAAGACTAATAGCAGCTTCTGAAATGTGCATACAATAACTGAGCGCCCCAGTTTTACAGCAAATAATGCAATCACTGTCCAACGAGACTCTTTCCATGCCCATTATTCTACCCCCCCCCCGATTGCCAAGCCAGGCATGATAATTTAATTTGAATTGCACGAGTGCTAAACTGCTGCCCCGGTAAACTGCCGCCAAACCCCATAGTGGCTTTGCAGAACAAACTGGCTTTTTCATTTTCATTTTTTTTTTTTACTATTATATTATTATTGCCTTTCAGCCCTATGTGCTACAAAAGAGGGAAGTGGTGCTGGGTGGCGTTTCTTTGTCATTGCTACAGCGGGTGGTACCTCTGCTAAACTGCTGCCAAACCCTGTAGCGGCTTTGCAAAGTGATCCAGCTTTTTCATATTCTTTTTATTATTGTCATATTATTATTGCCTTTCAGCCCTATGTGCCGCAATTGGGGAGGGAGGTGTTGGGTGGCATTTCCTTACCATCACTACAGTGGGCAGCACAGGGAGTGCATGTAGATATGGCCTAATACAACTTTATTCCCCCTAGGAGCTAGGTGCAGCTCTTGGTTGATTTTATGCTGTATTTCATTCTCCCAGCCTTCTCTGGGCTTGAGAAGAATGGGCCTATGGAGCCATACAATGTTGTGATACTTGCTTTTGAGCAAAGGGGGCTTCCTCCTCTAGTTCACACCAATTCTATAAATAGCACTAAGGTGAAGAATTACTAGCCCGTGGAGGTAATGCGGATTGAACGAAATCTTGTAGGCCTCAAAATCATTGTCACTGAGTGAGAATGCCTGGTCCTATGTAGCTGTTTTGAATTACTTAGAAAAGTACTCTGCAGACCTCCAATAGATAAACATTCAGCTTGAGAGTTTTGCTTAATGCAGACATATATATCCAAAGTTGTTCCTTAGAATATTTGGAAAGTGAATTAGAATCACAGAGGTGGATGGGGCCATTTAGGCAATTGAGTCTGACCCCTTTATGTTACAAGAAACATTGCTCTGCTCCACAGATAGCACTCATGTCAATATATTTATTCATAGATATAGTCTGGGAAAATGAAAGAGGAGGAAGATGGGAGCCTGAAAGTAGGCAGTGGGAAAAGAGCAGGAGAGAAACAACAGTAATAAACATTTTATGAAGCAGAAAATGGGTTATAAAGAAGTCAACTTTTAAAGGGAATTTATATAATCCTGCCAAGTGCACATAAATTGGGAAATAGCTCTCTCTGCAGCCACTAAGCTTTTCCTTAAATGGGACAAATAACTTCAGCAAAGGGTTTGGATGTCCAAACAAACCTACTAAAAATAGCACCAGCAACAATAGGCAACCCACTTTCAGGGAAGACATTCTGCATTTTAAGGTAGAAAGAATATCTCTGCTGATAACATTAGACAATCTCTCCTGCATTCCCCCTTTCCCAAATTTCTGGTTCAGTTAATCATCCTGTCAGATAATATTAGCAAGCCCAAAGAGTCAAACATGTTGTAGTTTTGTTGTTAAGCTAATAACCACAATTGTTACTGTCATACCCGCATCTTAGTTTCCTAAGGCATTCCTTAAAGATTTAGCAGGGCAGCTTCTCACTGATCTTGGGCCTTTCTGCACTTGGCATTATTCTGGAATATATCTTGGGATAGGAGTCTGTTTTCCACATGCTAATGCAGACAATGGCAGGCACCTAGCAAAGCCTGCCATAGCCTGCATTAGCATGTGGACAACAGACCCCTATCCCAAAACATTCTAGAATATGACCAAGTGCAGAAAGGGCCCTGGTCTGATCTAAGCAGGGTTGGCTCTTTCTGCTTAGTGTTCGCACAGAAGAATACCTGGGAATTCTAGGTGCTGTAGACTGGATTGGGGAGCTGAAAAAGTCAATGACAAACTTCCATATTGTTTTCAGAAAAACTGCAGAATACTGGGCTTTCTCAAGTAATATAACAATCACTGCATGTCTAATACTCAATTTGTTCTCTTACAGAATTAACCGCAGGCCAAAAATGCATACACTGCCTTGAGTCTCTTAAAGAGCCAAGCATATAATAAACAAACAAATTGAAATGTTTAAAAAGGAACAAAATCTGGGCATTTCTAGGAAATCTTTTAGTAGTGAACCCTCAAGGCAAAAGAGGCTCCCACCTTGCTGAAAGTAGGAAGCTTTGGTTTCCTTGTTTCTTGGATAGAGGTATCTCTGGGAACCATGAAGGAAGAAAGGTGGAACAGAAATAAATATTAGTCCACAATTCTAATTAGTGCTTAAGTTCAGAACTAATGTTTTCAGATGGCTCCAGCAGAACACCTATGGGTTATCCTCTCCTGCAGCAACCACAAACAACTGATAGGGGGTGCAGTACAAACCCCCCTATAAATAGTCCCTCAAATGTGCCCTGCCACCACTCATCTATATGTTCATCTAGCTATGTAACTCAGTGGAATGACATCTGTTCTAAAAAAGGGGTATAGGCTCAGTTGAGCTACTTTGGGCCTGATCCTACATTTGATAGTAGAGGTCCCTTTGAAAAGCCTATGATGTCCTACAGAAGGTCTTGATGGACTTTCTAGCTCAGTAGGATCTGGTTAGCCAGTTCATAGAACAGTTTTGCTAACTGGGTTGGGGGAGATAACAGAAGGTATGGGGTGTGGCAGCATGCCTTTAATGTGCTTCAAATCCACTTTAAAGAATAACAAAACACTTCTAAAGGCCTTTAATGTGTATTAAAGGTGGGATGGACATACTAGTGTCCATATGGTACCACCTCTAAACCACTTTTTCATATGTGTGGCTGCAGCCTGGGGGTCTCCATGCCCAAGACTAAAGCACTGGGCGAGTAAACTTTTGCTCCTTTTCCTTTCCCTTAAGCATTCTGCACCCTTCTGGAACCCATAATTGCTATCAGTTTCTACCCTAGAATACCTTAACTGCAAATAGCAGGATTTTATCAAGTGAGTGTATTTAACGAGGTGTTGGAGAAAGATAAAATACTATTTGGCTGGTGGGCAGTCATCCTCAGGGAATGGAGAGAAAACAGCAGATTGAGGAGCACTGCCATCCTACTCCCAACCCAACAGCCACTTTCCCCACAAACTGCCTTCACAAGGATATGAACTATCTTGCCAAAGAGGGTACAGGAGAAACAGCAGGCTGGGGATCTCTGCCATCATACTTTGAGTCTGATTGTACCTCTTCCCGCAACTGCCACGGCTGTCAATAAAGCACTGTTCTGGATCCTTCATGCTTCAGCTGTATTCACTTTACCTAACGGGATATCTCCTCCCAAAAAAGAAAGCCAGCTTCAGTATGCCCTTTTCTACTGAGGTCTAAATGCAGATAACCCTAATGCTAGCATAAACCCTCTAATGATCCCATTCACTAGTCTGCAATTGGATTGTGAAAATATAGTGATCCTGGTCCCTGTACAGACCTCAAACTGAAATATCTCAGTGTAGGTATAAATCTATATAAGGAAGGAAGGAAGGAAGGAAGGAAGGAAGGAAGGAAGGAAGGAAGGAAGGAAGGAAGGAAGGAAGGAAGGAAGGAAGGATACAGAATCAGAAAAGACAGGTGTGAGCATAACTGGCTTTTGCCTCACATAACAATTTCAGTAGGTTTGTTTTTAAGGAAAATCATAGAAAGAGAATAGCTGCATATGAAGATATCTTTTGATCTGCAGCTGCGTGCTAGAAACTACCCAAATAAATAAATAAAAAGAACAATAAAAATTGGATGGCTCTTCAGCTCTGCAGTGTTTCCTTGTTTGCAAGGGGCACATAAAGGAAAATTACAAACAAAAAAGCCACCTTCTGTAATTTTTATAGGTACATTTTGCACCTGCTCCTCATCTAAAAGAAATGGCAAATGGATGGTTGAAATCTGGAGGACAACATGGAAATGCTCACTCATTATAAAAAACATACAATATACCAGCTGTCCAGGAATATCCAAGAGGAATAGTGAGTGTTACTGATGCTACGGCCTCTTTTAACCTTGGACCATTTCACAGCACTCTGCCGCTGAAGAACTGGGTTGAAGAAGCAAAATGTAACCGTGATATTGCTCACGTGCGAGTAGCAAAAATAACATGGCTAAAGATGGCAGAATTATATAAATTTTAAAATAAATAAAATAGAGTAAGGGTTCAAACATTTGGAAGGTCGCAAGCAGAACATGTGAGTGATAACTTACCTTGGTCATAGGAGCTGGACTTCAGAGTAGCAGCATATCTGATACCACAAGAAACATCCTTGTGAAACGACCACTGCTGTGATCCAGTGGGGAATAACTTAGGCCATGGTCACACCTTCACTTTAAACTTTCTTCAGCCTGTCTTCAGCTCCAACTGCTCACACCTTGTTATTGTGGACTTTCCATTCAAGAAAGTCCAAATGGAGGGAGAGTGAAAAATCCACAAACAGAAAAGGTGTGAGTAGTCAGGCCTGAAGATGGGCTGAGGAAGGTTGAAAGTGAAGGTATAACCACGACCTTAGAGACTTTTCACACTTTTTGTACAGGTCCAGGTGTGTGGATCTGGATTCGACAGAGGGTGTTCTGTTCTGGACCAGTTTCAAAGCCCCCAGGGGACCTATTTCCATGGTGCAACAATGCATGCCACTGAAATGTGTCCCCCAAGCCCTAATGTAATAACTGACATTATTGAGGTCTACTGGTATTCTGGCCCGAAAGTGGATCATGAGGTCATTTTCATCTAGAATACGTTCTGTCTTGTAAAAATGGAGCTTATTAGGGGGACAAGGTCTCTCCCGGCATATGGAGAAAAGAGGTCCAGCAAAGGCCTACACTATCACCTATTCTAAATCTAAGGTAAGTGCAGAAAGCCCTTTAGGTTCACATGTTCATATTACAGGAATGGTGTACAGTGGGCACATTACTCTAGTACTTGCTGGGGGGGGGAGGGGGGGCTACACAATCAGCCACAAAACAGCCAGGCCCAGTTCAGTGTGTTAATATTGCTGTGTACTGTCCTCGTAATGTATGTGACTTAACTGGTGAGGTCCTTTGGCATAACATTGTGAGGGACTTCCAAGAGTTTACCATGGGCCCACTCTTTTCTTTTTCATTCTCATGACAAACTGCTACAAGTTCCTTGTGATGCTGTGCTTCAGGACTTTGCTTTGCCAGTAAGTCGTAAACACGTTGGCTAGTAACACGTTGGGTACCTAGCACTGCTTTTACTGCCTAATTAAGTGAGTGACATATAACAACAGCTTTCACATTGTCTGCTTATCCAACCACAATGCCAGCAAGCTGCTTGCATTTTTTTCTGTGTCTAGCCACCCTCTTAGGGGATGTTTACACATATGAGTAGGGAAATCCTTGGGGTGAACTTGAGACTCTAGGGATAAAACTAAAACGAAAATAAAACCACACTTCAGCTAATTTCAAGGTCTCTGTTTCTGTGTCCCTCTAGCAAGAGTGAAAGAAGCAACTTGAGGAGCTTGAGTTGGATGGAATGGGGAACTACAGACTCCTGCAACCAATCCAAGCTTGTTGTGGCCAATGACCAATCAGGTCCATGGAAAATTGGGTTGGTGGCAGTCTTGGGGGTGAGGAAGGCAGCAATGAGAGGAAGGAAGAGAAGAGAAGCCGTTTGTTTTTTTTTAAACTGTGTGACATGAGGTTTTTCCCACTCATCTACAGATGGGGTGATCTCAAGAAATGAACACCCTAAGTTCCCCTGTGTGATCACATCCTATGATACTTTTCTCTTTCAAGTTTATCTCAAGAGTGAGAAGATCAGAGACAAACCAGAAGCAACCTGTGATTTTGTCTGTTGTGAACCATTCTATTGTCCTACCATTGATCTGTCATTAAGTCACACACCAGCCTGACTAGAGTTGCTAAAGTGATGCAAAGAGCTGGCTGGTCATAGCACCAATTTTAGTCACATATGAACAAACACCTGTCTTTGCACACAGCCCCCCTAACCCATTTCATGGGTTAGGCCTTAAGTGATGTTTCTGCCTACCCCTGGGACTTCCCAGAGGTCAGCTCACAGCCCCACCATTAGAATATAAAAGTGGGTTCTAGACAGCACATGGCACAGTGTCCATCATCTGGATTCACCTCTCCCACACTGCTCCATTCCATCACCCAAACAAGACCTTCTTTGGACTTACAGCGCTGCTTCTCATCCTGATTTCTTCTTGCCATTCTGCACTGTCACTTCAACCTCCCTAGTCCTGACTTTGATTTTCCTCTGATCACCACCTCAGCTGAAGTAGCTCAGCGAAGAGCACTCTCGCCCTTCTTCCAAATTGTGCTTGTTTGGTTTTGTGCACCTTGGTGGTTCCAATTGCCTAGAAGCTCTCCTTGGCAGAAGCTTCACTCTCGAAGTTCTCATCACACAGGACAGTGAGGTCTCTGTGTGATCCATGCTAAGTATAGGATTAGAATTTAAGCCCCCTTTCCCCCTCTTTATGACAAACTGTTAAACTTGACTTGAAATGACCTTTTCATTAGGTAGAAACTCAGCCAGAATTGTGTACTCACAGTAAAGTCCTTGTAGTGCTTGCTGTTCTGACATTGACAATCAGCTGGTGACTGTCAGTGCTGATGTTTTAACCATTTTCTTGCTTTCTTGGTTGTTGCTGTATTTTTTAATAAAGTTTCCTCCCTGTTTTCAAAGAGTCCTTGATTTTGCTGTATTTTTATCCCTCTCTGTCTTTTGCCATCCTGGCCATTCTCCAGTTTCAAAATCTTTTGGCTGTAAAGATCCCATGAAAGTTTGGCTATTTCTCCTAGAAAACCAGTACAACCCAATACATGTCTCCTAACAACCCTTGGTTTGCTTGGGAGTTATGGTCACCCACTTTGTTAGGGAACCAACATTTGCCTGTTCAGAGCTATCGATACCCTGGAGATGGTGAGGGAGTCACTCATCATTCCTGCAAAGCCAAGAGCCTGAGCAATCCGACAAGTTTAGAAGTGCTCTTCAGAAAGGAAGGGTGACTTTCCTTGCCACTTTTTGTTTACCAGTTTATGGGCCACTTTGCTTTTTGATTAGGAAGGATTAGCCCAGGAATTCCTACTGCTACTTTTTTGTGGTTCTATCCTCTGCCTTTCTCAAGCCTCTGTCCTCCTGGTCTAGCCTAATTCATATGTTGTCCTGGGCAGCTGCCAGAGCTTCCCATTGCAGATGGTTCTTCTCCTCCCACCCACTGCTTTTAATTATGTTTTTATGCATGCTGATCATTTTAATCTGTTTTCATGGCAAACTGCTTCAATATTTACTCTGTGAAGTGTATAAGAATATTTTAAATAAATTTTAAAAAGTGATCTGCATACTGGCCAACTTCCGTATGTCATAGTTTATAGTTTTGCTGGATATTGGTAAACTTCTCCCTTTTTTTGTCATTCATCAATAAAAATTCTGTCTAAGAAAAATACCAGCCTTGCTAGAGAGAAAATCCCTCTCTTTTTTTACTCTCTACTTGCAGTGTCCTTTTACAACAAATAAACAAGAAAAGAGGGTAAAATTCAAACAACCACAGTGCAGGGAATGTCCTTTAAGCAGACAGCTGAAGGTCACTTCAAAAGATGTTGCTGTGATCAGAACCTTTGGAAAGAGAAAATGTTAGTGTGTGATGAGTATTGGAGAAAAAAACAAATAAAAAGGAAGGAACTTTCCAGGCAGGGATCACTCTTCTGACTGATTGCCCAGCTGATGATTGCTGGAAACAGCCTACCAGTTGCTTTCGCTCAGGCTCTTGTTTCATTTTCCTCTGAACTTCCATAGCAACCCATCTGGAGTGAGTGACTCTAATGTTTAATGGTCCTGCCATTAGCACTAATGCATTCCAAACACTCAGCATCTGCTGTCGCGCATTCAGATGGAAACACAAAAATAACCACGTTCGATGCAATCTGTCATAAATTCCAGCTTGAGGTTATAAAGTGACATACTGGGAGATGGAAAAAGAGAAACGGCCAAAATTAACAAGTCACTTGGTTTAAAAAAACAAAAGGAAGAAAGGAAAAGACAGGAAAGTAAATACACAATCAATAAAATAAGGAGGGTCTGCAACATAAAAGGGACATCTGGAAAAGAAATAGGCTTGGTGGTTCTCCTCCAGTCCCAGAAGTTCCCAGGGCGATGAAGAAAAAGCAAAGGAATGTTGCTCTCCAAGGTGCTGAATCAATATTTTCTGGACATGGTGGCTTAAATAAATACTTTAAGGGTGTTTCCGCACTGCCCTCCAACATCTGGATCTGGATCTTGAAGATCCGGATGTTCAGGAGACCCCTCTGTTTCTGCAAAGGCCCTCTAGCACCCATTTGGAAAGGGTGCTTAGAAAGGCACTGTGCAGAAGCACAGCATTCCTTATGCAGCCCAGATCAGGCCTCAAGAGGACATGCTGCTGCTGCCTCCGCCCCTCAGGGGCTTGGTGACGGTGGCACAGCCACCTCCGCCATGCCCCCGAGGTGACACTTGTTCCACCGTCACCCAGGGCAGCGGTGGCAGGGGGGAGATGGCAATCTGCATTGCCATCTACCCCTCCCCCAGGCCTGATGGCCCAGCAAAGAAGGAGTCATTGGGGGAGGGGGAGTGGCACCGTGGCTGTGATTGCCACCTTCACCACGCTCCCTGTCCCGATGATGGCTGCGAGCCATCAGGGCAGGGAGAGGGTGCGGATGGCAGCTACCTCTTTCCCCTGCCACCTCCTCCTCCTCCTCCTCCCCCTCCTCCCCAGCGGTGAAACAGCCTTCAGGGGCAGGGGCAATCTAGCAGAGGTGGAGGCAACTCTACCTCTGCCAGATCCCATCCCTCAAGAGGCTGGACATGAGAGGCGGTGGCGGCAGAGGAAGGAGGTAGCTGCCATCCGCACCACCCCCTCCCCGCCTGAGAACCCACAGCCACCATCAGGACAGGGGGCATGGCGAAGATGGCGATCACAGCCACGCTGCCATGTCCCCTCCCCTGATGACAGCTGCTTTGCTGGCCATCAGGGCTGGGAGGGAGATGGTGATATGGATCACCATTCCCCCCCCCCCCGCCGCCTCTGCTGCTGTGGCAAAGCAGCCTCCTGGGGGAGGGGTGGAGCTGGAGGAGGAGGAGGTGACAACGGCAGCCTCCTTCACCCCATGTGGCTGCTCTGTCACTGAAGAAGAGCAGCCACATGGGTGGTGGACGGGGAAGGCTTCCTGCTGTCACCGCCTCTCCTCCTCTCTAGTGATGGGGCTTCAATGGCAGGTGAAGGTGAAGGCGAACTCCTGCCGCCGCCTGCTATGGATGCCCCATCGCTGGAAAGGAGCAGCCACATGGGGAGGCAGGGCTGCTCGAGCAAGGGGGCTTGGGTGGCAGGTGGGGGCGGAGACAAACCTCTGCCCACACCTGTCATCCAAGCCCCATCGCTGGAGCAGCTATATGGGGGGGGGGAGCGGGAGCTTGCTGCCTCCGTCTCCGCCCCCGCTGCATCAGGAGTGGGGTGGTGACACATGATCATCCCCCCCACCACCACTCTGGACTGTTCCAGAGTCCTCTGACAACTGCGGAGGCCATGCAGGCCTCCGTAGTTGTCAGTGGGAGGACAGAGCTTGTGCCACCTGCTTTATAGCAACGCAACTGCAAATTTACTTAATGGTGATATACCAGCACTTGCTGTGCAGCATTAAGTAAATTCAAGGCTTTCTGCCAGTCCAGACAGGACGTCGAGAAGAGCCAACAAGACCTGAGACTGCAGCTCAGCTCCCATGGGCTGCCCCGTCCCACGTGATACAGACCTCACCCCATGTGACCATGCACACCACACGGAAGCCTCACAGCTCCCCAAGCAGGAAGCTACAGGGGGCTGCTGCAGTCTGGATGCTGGACCACTGCTTTGCAGCAGGTAAACTGTACATTATTTTAATACTGCGGATTTAATCCGCTAATCTGGAAGGGGTCTCTGTTCCTTATGCAAAGAAAGCAGCAATAAAACAACCCAAACAATAATTAGAAAAACTTCTTTAAACTATTAAAGAAAAGAAATCTAATAATTTAAAACTGTGAGGGACAACTCAAGAATAAATCCGAATCAGTGCTATACAAATAGAAAAAAGTAAAGTAAATGAGGAACTTAAAAGGCCTAGGTTAAAAAAAAAAGCATCCTATTCTTCACATCCTATTTCCTCTCCTTTAGTCATGTTGCATAGGTTATAATCATAAAATGTAAGTAATAACATGATACTTTATACTTTTTATAAGGATAGTGTGGTTAAAAAAAAAGCTAATATATGCATATATCTGATTACCTAGGAGCCTCATGTTTTTAACACACTGGAAATAATCAACCAAGCGTATTATTAAAGAAGCATAATTTTGGAAGCAGTAGCAGATTTCAGTTTCTAACAGGTACCCAGATGGGTTTGAAGAACAAGAATATATGATCTATTTCTTTCATTCTTCCTGATTTTCTAATCTATTGCAGTTACATTTCACAGCAAAATAAGACACCTACTATATTAGTTTTAAGCTATTCAAAAGACCTCTGTGGGATTATTGTGATACACCACTTATAAAATGCTAGGGCACTGCCATCTCCTATCTTTTTGTCTTCCCAGATCTTCAGAGAACAGTATTTTATCTTTGAACTGGATATTTTATTTTGAAGCAGTGCAGCTTATTTTCTGCCATTTTAAAAAAATATTTGCTTTTCCTGTGGTATGTCAGGTGCTATGGTAGATTGTGAAGATACACCTCCTCTCCTGCCTGGGCCCCCTATTGCCATTTTTACTTAGACATTATAAGTATGATTTTCTTCTTCTGCTACTTTTGAATTTTACTGATATCTTATTAAATTGCTTTTTGACATTTCTGTTTCTAAAACGTCAAAGTCGCTTTGAAGGTCTCTCTACTAAGATGGGTGTCAAAGGGTTAAGATTAATAAAAAGGGCCCTCTAGTGGCAGAGTGGTTAACAGCATTAGGCTTGGTTTATAAGAACATAAGAGGGGCCCTGCTGTATCAGGCCACAGCCCATCTAGTCCAGCATCCTGTCGCACACAGTGGCCCGCCAAATGCTCATGGGCATCTCAAACAGAGACAAGGACAAACCTTTTCCTGATCTTGAATCCAGCAAATGGCATTAGAAGCGTCTTGCTTCGGCCCCCAGGTAAGCTTATTTGCCTATGGGCTCTTGCCAGCTACAGGTAAAATACAGTCTCACTGCCTTATGAGTGCTTTGAGAAATGTTAAAGAGAGTAAACCCGGACAGAGAATCTGGAGCAGAGACACTAAGAGGGTTGGATGGACCACACATCATCTTACCGGCAGCTCTAGAAACCAAGCCAGTGCCAAATACCATGTCCACACACCTTTGGATCATACTGGTGAAGCCAAGGGAGAAATTCTGATACCTAGGCAACTTGTAGCTTCTATACTTTCATGCCAAGGCTCTTCCTACTGTCTTTTAAGATGACAGATGCCAGCAATTAATTTAAGAGCACCTAATATTTAGGATTCTTAACATATACTCCGTGGAACATCAAACACCATATTTTTAGTCTTCCTCTGACCTCTTTTTTCTTTTTTTTCTTTACTTCTGGTTGAATTTCAATACTGGCTGATTAAGAGCAGTGAATAAACAAAAAATGAGAAGGAAAATCACAGCCCCATGTTTCTGGAAAAAGAAAAAAAGAAAAAAACTTAACTGCTTAAACCCCCCCTGTGTCAAAAATAACTTCCACCATTCTTTTCCTTGCTCTTTATCTACTAAAGAGTGGAGGGAGTTATGTTCCTGGGTGACTGAGGAGGTGCATAGGGGTCCCATTGTAGTTGCAACAGGCAAGGGGAGTAGACACATTAAAGTTATTGCTCCTTCTATTCTGCCCCTCAACCATCAGAATTTGAAGGTACCAGTCAACCTTCCCATGGCTTAGTAGTACTGTTGTTCAATGTCAGAACAGCCTAAAATAAGTCATGAATCATCCATGACTTGATTGTAGACTACAGGGCTGACCTGGTATCACAGAGACTTGGGTGGGCCAGCTGCAAGGCCCAGTGCTGGTACAGCAGCAGTCCGGAGTTGTGGGGCAGGGTTGAGCAGATGCCATAATTCATAAAAGATCCGTTTTGCTCGCCAGACACCCTAATATGTGCACTGCAACTGGAGTTGAAGGACTAACCCTGGTGTTGGGCCACAGAGACAGAACAAGGTTGCTGTTGATGTACTGCTCACTCTGCTGCCCAACAGCTTCCCTCTCTGAGTTGGCGGAGGCCATCTTGGATGTGGTGTTGAATGCCCACTCCATGACTTTGATGGTGGACTTCAGTTTCTATGCTGAGGATGCCTCTTGTAGGCCTGCTCAGGACTTCATGGCCCCCATGACAGTATCAGTATATTAAGAGTCCAACCCCTAATGCAGAACATATTCTTGATCTCATCTTTGCTACAGAACAGGAGGGATGATGATCCGTTGGACTTGTAGTGAATTCATTGTCATGGATGGTTCATTTTCTGTTGAAGTTTGGGCTTGCAGTATCTGCTCTGATCTGGAGAAATTTTTGCATGGTATGGCTTGTACTCTTTGAGGCTCTGGTTACACTCTACAACCATGAGATAAAAAGAGCTACTCATATGATTCAAGCTACTCATATGATTCAAGTGCCTTCATACGGCACTGTGATTTTGTGGGGGAACTGTGTACAATGAAGTAGAAGGGTCAGTGTTTAGAGCACCCACTGTAAAGCCCAATGTGAATCTGTCTGAAAAGAGGTGCCTACAACCTAGCAGTGGTGGTGGAGAAACAGGCTTACTTCTTTGCTCCCGTTATATTCTCATGGCTCTTAAGGAGAACTGTTCCTAGTGGTTAAAGGACTATTGTCATTGAGCCAGAAGGATATGTCTATGCCACCTTCAAAGGTTTGCTGTGATAAGTTTACATGCCATTTTTGGAACAAAGTTGCTCAAATTCTGCAAGAAATTGGACGCTACCATTGGAAGTAGTCTAATGAAGATTATCCAGAGCACCAGCTGGTGCTGCTATTTTGGATCTGTTTCAATTACTGTGGTCTGAGAAATTGAACAAGTTGGTTGTAGAGGTTCAACAAACCACATATCTCCTTGAACCTTTTCCACCATGGCTATTTAAAGCCTCTTGTGGGGGTATGGATGGGTGGATCTAGAGACTGACAAATGCCTATCCAGGTGGTGGCAAAGGATGCTTAAGGAATGTGTTATGCTCCATTGTTAAGAAGACCTCCTGGACACAGAAATATTAAATACCTACCTCTTGGTTGCTAATATTCCTTTTGGGGCAAGGTGCTGAATTGTGTGATGGCTACAAAGCCACAGACATGCTTGGAGGAAGTAGATTATCTATCGTAGACCCATTTCGATCTGGTTTCAGGCAGGGGTACATAAGAACATAAGAACATAAGAGAAGCCTTGCTGGATCAGGCCACAGCCCATCTAGTCCAGCATCCTGTCGCACACAGTGGCCCACCAAATGCTCATGGGCATCTCAAGCAGAGACAAGGACAAACCTTCTCCTGCTCTCGAGTCCCAGCACATGGCCCTAGAAGCGCCCCATTTCCTCCCCCGCCCTCAGCCTGAAAGATGCACCTAGGCATTCGTTCTAGTAGCCATTGATACATCTGTCATCCATAAATTTGTCTAACCCTACCTTAAAGCCATCCAGACTGGTAGCTGTCACCACCTCTTCTGGCAGCACATTCCATAGGCTGATGACCCTCAGTGTATCACTGAGACTACTTTGGTTGTCCTGGTAGATGATCTTTATCAAGATCTTATTTTATCTCTTCCTCTCTCCAAGGTAGGGTCCAGAGAGTAGGAGGAGTTCATTTTGTCTTACTGAGTGCAGTGTGATGCACATTGGTGGAAAGAACCCCAATGACATCTATAAACTTATGGGGGCTGAGTCAACAAGCATTATTGTACTTCTTTAAAAATCCATGGTGAGACCATATTTGGAATATTTTGTACAATTCTGGTCATCAGATCTCAGAAAGTTACTGGAAGAAGTAAAGAAAAGGGGAACCAGAATGGCCAAGGACTAGAACATCCCCCTTACAAAATCAGGTCGCAATCTCTAGGTCTAGTTATAAGAAAGGGATCTGATAGAAGTATATAAAATCACACATGAATGGGAAAAAGTATATAGAGATATCCCTCCCCCATTGATCCTGAAACAGTTCACAGTAGGTTACAACTATCAGCCAAATTTAACATTTTACAATATTTTCAGAGATTTCTGGGATATCCTAACAAAGGGAGGAAGAAAAAAAGGAAAGGAAGAAGAGGAAGGAAAGAAAAAAGAAAATCTAGAGGGCAAATTGGTCTTCAGCAGAACTGGGTGTGGCCATCTTTCTTCTGGCATAGTAACACCACTGTAATGCTGTGTAAGGAAGCATCATTACTCAAAAGGATCCTGTTTTACAAGAATGTAGTTGGGTGTCTGTGAGCTCCTAAGCCACTGTTTCAAGGGGTGCCAATTTATTTTTAAAAGTTAAATAAAAGAAAGAAAAGGAAGCGCAACCCTGAACCTTTCTATTCTTGAACCACAGTTGTAGGGATAAGAAGGGTCCTGGATAGGTGTGCATGGGGGGCATTTGACACACTTTATTTTGGACCCAGAAGATAACATTTTACCATACTTGGCTTCTATAGGAACCCAGCCCATTGTTAAGTTTGTATGTTGGATCATTATGGGATGTCTATCTAAAAACACACCAGGAGTGATGCAAATATTGTAAGACGACTCAATATGAAATTTTTGACACGTCACAAATAATTTACTCTTCTTAAAAACAATAGAAGTCCCCCCCCCCCGGGAATGCACTATAATATGGGAGGATCTATTATCAGTTCTCAGAGGCATGTTTGCATAAGTCATATACTGACACTATTTTATTTTATTTTATGTACTTTTCAGTATTACAGCAAAAGGAACTGCCTAGTTTTGTATCCCTGGCTGGGATTATTCCACAGCACTGGTTAGGAGACAAGTTTCGGTGGACTGGGGTGTGCTGTGAAGAGAGTCCCAGGCATGCAAAGAGAATAGCTCTGGGCTATCCTGATAAAGCAGGTCTGCTTTCAGCAGAGAGGTGCTAGAGCATATCCGATTTGGGTGGCTTGGTCCTAATTACCTGCATCCTGATTAACTGCTATGATTGGTACGATTAAAAATATTTTCCTGAGGATTTCTGAACAGTTTGCAGTATAAAATAGCTAGCAGCCCATAGGCATGAAAAATCATTTTAAAGAAGATAATTAACCTCTTTACACCCCTTGTAGGCACTGAATCAGATACGGTTGATAGTGGCAGTGACCAAATACCCCTTTCCATCTGCATGATGCCTAGTCGACTGTGTGGAATGAGACTATGTGCTGGATGAAGTGCAGAAAAGGGCAGTCAGAATGATCAAGGGGCTGGAACACCTGTACAAAATGAGGCTGCAACGTCTAGGCCTCTTCAGCCTTGAAAAACGACGTTTAAGACTGGACCTGATTGAAGCATATAAAGTCATGCACAGTGTAGAAAAGGTGGTTAGAGAAAAATGATTTTCTCTATTGCACAATGCTAGAATGAGGGGACACTCTACAAAGTTGATGGCCAGGAGAGTTAGGACCAACAAAGGGAAGTATTTTTTATTTTATTTTTTACCCAGAGGATTCTTGATTTATGGCATTTGGTGCCAGAAGAGGCGGAGACAGCAACCAGTTTGGATAGCTTTAAAAGAGGGTGGGACAGATTCCTGGAGGACGGGTGTATCAATGGCTACTGGAATAGTAACCTAAGTACTGCCTCTAGGTGGGAGAGACCATTAGGATGCCTCTAAAGGCCACTTGGAAGGCGTCATGAGCAAGGGAAGATTTTGCCTTTGTCTTCTGATTGAGATGTCCAGAAGCAATTGATGGGCCATTATATGAGATAGGATGCTGGATTAGATGGGCTGTGACCTGATCCAGCAGAGTTCCTCTTAGATTCTTATGACTATGGGTATCACCGGAGAAAGAGAGACTCTCGCCTGCTGGGCAGCATATTATACATCCCTCTTTATTTGTGCCAGATGCAGAGAAAAGGCAAATATGATCTAATTGAGTACAAAGCCTACATCTCTTCAGCTTAAGCCGTAAAAAAAATCTGCTCCCAGGCAAGTCTCAAAGATCTTATAGTCAATCCATGAATCTGAGGATATCTGATCAGCACTGAATACCCAGATGTATGCATCACCACCAGCATGCATGTGTGGCCAGCATGCATGTATGGTGGATAGAGCAGCCAGGGTGGCTCTGTTCACCAGGAAGGTAAACATGCTATTGCTGAAAAAACGCAACCAGCAATGGGTTTTTCAGCAATAATTGGGGTGATGTGAAAACAGGATTATGGTGGGGTTGTCCCAGATACAGGTGCATTGATGACACTATATTCTCCTTGTCTGGATGGGGTCTTCTTTGTGAAATGGTAGAGGTGGAGTACACTGCTTTTGGAAACAGGAAAACAGAGAGTATGGGAGTGCCTAGGATCCAACAGAAATAGGAGAGAGGGGTGCTGCTCTCTGCAGGAAAAAGACTCATCAGAAAGGAGGGGAATGAAGATGAACCTTTCTTTATTGCCTTTTGAGGATTTGCCCACTGCAATGGAACCTATTCTTGGAGATCTCCCCCATCCTGAGAGATGTGTGTATGATACAATACACTCATAGATGCGCGTGAGCACACAAAGAGACAGATCAAAAGGTGCAGCCATTACGAAGGATAAATTAAACGTTCTGTTTTTACCTTGAACGTCATTTCTCCTGAAGAGAGTGAACAATGAGAGCAGGCGACGTTGTGATGTTTCAACTTGAGCAACTGTTCACATTTCAGCTCAAGCAACCATGAGGAACAATGCGAGCATGAACAAGAAGGATGTCATCTGAGTTCTCGCCATGTGAAAGACTAAAAGTAGAAATCCTGCTAATGTTTCCAGAGGAAGAACAGGCAGTATAGGGGACTTCCCAGACACATTTCAAATGCTGAGATTCTGCCAGCATCCTGTGACCCAGCCACTCCATAACATATTACTCCATTTTAGGGTGCAATGGAGACTCAGGCTATTTTGCCTAGATCACACCCATATAAATTAATGCTCGCTTCGTTCATTTTTCTTTTCATTTGTCCAAAATTTTCATTCCCCTAGACACAGTCTGGTGATAGGGAACTTTTTCCTCTCCACCCTTCCCATTGTCCTCTTCCTTCTGCCCTCTGTGATTCTCTGCCTCCCATCAGTCAAATTTTGGCTACTCAGTGTAGAGTAAGGTCACTTCTCTCAGATAAATAGGCAGAGGGTAATGACCATGAACAGAGAGAGAGACTGCTTTCTTCCCCATAATCAGGTTTAGAATATGATGCAAAGAAGACCTACTTGGAGGGAACACACCAGGACCCACAGTGCATCCTCTCTCTGAATCTTTGGTCCCCTTTTTAATCTGAATGCACTCTCACATACATATGTGCGTGTTCCTCTGACTCTCATCTCCCCTTCTTTCTCAACTGTAACAAAAACAAGGGGAAAAGAGGTAGGTGGTCACCTGGAACGAGAAGTAGGTGGGGGATGATATCGTTGCCTCAGAAGGTCGGGCATTGGCTCCTCTGCCCACCCAGGAAAGTACGGTAACCACCTCTGATAGTCCTCTTGTGCAAGCACACCCTGAAAATTTAAATTGACTCTGGATCAGAAATGGTCTTAGCGCTGGGATTATCTGACTACCGGATAGATCAGATTTCAGGAGAACAGATTGGAGAAAGATCGGAAGGGCATTTTTGGGTGATTCCTGGGCACCAAGGACTGCCTCAGAATGTCTTAAAACTCAAGTGTGGCCAGAGCCTAGGTGGGGCCAGCAGGTGTGCTGCTGGCTTGTCCAGCCAAAAATATAGATTTAAGGAAGAGTGTGATTTCCCACATTTTCTGAAAAGCCCAGTATCTTTCCGAAGTATCCTCACATTGCCAGCATTTGGCATGATCTCTGCTGGCACAGCACCAGATCACTTAGAACATGCTACAAAAGTAACTAAAGAAAGAATTCCAGAGCAGCAAGTTCTGGGTGTATAATTGGGCGTTGTGTCCATGTAGACTGCACTGGTGGACTTTGCTTGCTCTGCTGGGGCACTATTTTTTAAAGAGCCAACACTTCCTTGTGGTGTCTAGGGTATCAGTCCCCTTGGGGGGTACATAAAACCTTTGACTTTGGCTCAGTTTATGGTACCACTTGCTCCACAACTGTAATTAGATTAATGGGGAGAAGGATGCTTGTGCTTCTAAGCAATGTTTAACTCAGACCCTGAGAGGCATCACTATTTCTCCACTGATAATGGCATCTTCCTAGGAGATTTTTTTTTAATGAATTATATTTCAACTTCCATTTAACTGAAGTCAGAATTAGGGATGTGGAAGAAAATTTGCAGCATTCAAAATTCATACGAAAAGACATAAAGACATACCTGTTTGCCTCGGCCTTTGGTTAAGGATTTATTCTCCCTCCCCAGTTATAATGACATCATTTTAATGCACTACGGAGTGCACGGTTTTAAATTTGTTGAATTTTAAGGTGTTTTTAAGTGTGCATCTTGTTTTATTTGTATTTCATTTTAATCTGTATCTGTTCTTAATTTGTATCTTGTTTTAATCCATTTTAACCTATTGTTACCCGCCCAGAGACCTTCGGGTATGGGGCGGGATAAAAATGTAAATAAATAAATAAATAAATAAATTTGGACATTCAAATTTGAATCGAATGCTGGCACATTTAAAGACTGACACGGCCTTGGGAAGGGGTGAGTCTGTCTTGGGAAGTCTCCCTTTGATCTCACCTTGATCCAAGTGAGACTTCCACTTGGACGCCCCCTCTCACTGCTGTGCTACAGGTTGTTGCTCCTCTGATAAGGCCCACATGTGAGCAAGAGTGTGAAGCCACTGATGCTGTAAAGTCAGATTTCTTGGGGGGTGGGGGTGGGATGGGGGGAAGAATTGCTAATGTAGTAGAATGTAGGCTTTCACAGACGGTTACAATCTCACTTCTTGCAATTTTGGGGTTTTTAAGCCATGTTCCATAGTTCCATCTGCTGCATTTGACTCTTCCAGAAGTCAGATCCTCTGAAGATGGTTATCATAGCTGTATCCAAAAGCTCAGGTTAACAGAAGAACTATGAAACATGGCAGAACAACTGCCAAAACTTCAACAATTGAGTGGCTAAATGTGCTGCTAACATGCTTCTCATGTGCATTGCCACAGCTTCCCATTCCACCTGCCTGCAGAGGGAAGGCAATGGCGGAGAACATTTGTGAACCCTGCAGTGAGGGTTTCCTTCTGTAAGAGAAGAGGGCTGATTCTGGACTTGAGGAGCACACAGTTCCAAGGATTCACTCACTAGATGTGAGCAGAGACTGCTGGGGTTTGTCACTAAAGGCACCAAACACCCCTAGGTAGTACGCATCCATGGATGCAGAGCAGGACATAGGCATAGGCATTGCATTGTTCTTTAACACATGTTTACTATCCTAAAGCCCAAGGCAATGCAGATGGTGCAGCTTCCTATAGATACAGATTTAGCTGATCTGGATTAACGATGGTAACTACAGCAAGGGTCCTATATTTCCACTCGAGCATCACTCGGCATAGCTTTTCCTTCTGAGCCTCCGTGACAGGCTAACAGGCTAACAGATATAAAAGGCTGCCTGAGCTGCCTCATCTACCAAGGCCCAAAATACCAAGGTAAAATATTGATGACAATGCTAACAGCGGTGGAGCACTGGGAAGGGAAAACGGAAGAATAATGGCCCAACAGGTGAAACGTGTGTTTTCTAGGACAGTGTTTATGAACAACATTGATTCTCGGCTGAGGCCATCTCAGTTCTTCATTGTTGGGAAGCAGATCTCTGAACAGAGGCATAAAATCTAATCTTTTCTCATACCAGCAAGAGAACAGCTGTTTACCAGTCCAAGCGATGATGAGGCACGCAAGTCTCCAGGAGAGGATTTAAAGACCTACGATGGGATGTATCGCAGAAAACCTCTCATCGCTAGCTCTGTGGCAACACAACATGCCCTCCTGGCAGAGATTGCTTGGCACACAGCATGTATCATTTCTTTTGGCTAACAGGAAGCATCATGAAGCACCTAGAAGTCAATGCCTAAAATTCTTTGGTTCTGGTCAGCTGATGAGATGAGTTACTGAGAGACAGGAGAGGAGAGTAAAAGGTATTTCCATCAGACTTTGTACACATTAAAAATAGTTTCTCAGGTATTTCTTATGGAAGAATGGGAGCCATTGCTTAAGCTTTCAGAAAGAGATAAATTCATGGAGATCAGGTGTATTAGGGTATCAACAGCTAGTAGAATGGATGCCTAGGTACATCCTCAAGGCTGGAGAGACCGGTGCAATGCCTTCCAGGATTAAAGTTTTGCCTTTCTCTTCTGCTTGAGATGCCCAGAACATAAGAACTCTGCTGGATTGGGCCACAGCCCCTCTAGTCCAGCATCCTGTCTCACACAGTGGCCTACCAAAGGCTTACGGGCATCTCAAGTGGAATTCAAAGGCAAAACCTTCACCTGCTCTCGAATCTCTGCAAATGGCTGTTAGAGGCATCCTCTTTCTCTCTCCAGCCTGGAAGAGGTACCTAAGCATTCATTCTAGTAGTCATTGAATTTGTCTAATCCTTTCTTAAAGCTGCCTAGGCTGGTTGTTGTTGCCACCTCTTCTAGCAGCAAATTCCATAGAATGATGACCCTCTGGGTGAAGAAATACGTCCATATGCCTGATCTGACTGTCCTACCCATAAGCTTCATAGGCCACATCCCCATGCAAGATGTTTGGCATAGAACGGGCATCCATGGGAATAGGAACGGGTCTAAGATTGATCCTTACCCATTCCCATGCCATTCCCGGTGATGCAGGCTGGGTCCGGGCTGGGCGCAGATGCAGACGTCCCCAAACCCAGGCACAGGGGAGCAGCGCCCCCTCCTCTCTGCCCCCTCTCTCCTCATTGGAAGCAGGATTCATGTCAGCCCACCCCTGTGCCACCAGCTGCAAATGCCCCTGTGTCACCAGCTGCAAATGCTGCATCCCCCCCCCCACCTCCCTTAGCGGCACAGAAAGCCAGGATTGGCCGGGGAGGCACAGAAATTTTTAAAAATGAATCTTAATAATAATAACAATAAATTTTTGAATCATTTTAAAAGACCCAAAGCTGCTATGAGGTTTAGTGGCAGTTGGGCGCTTGAGCAGTTTTGCGGCACCTCCAATCCACCAGGAAGCACTAGAACAGCTGGCAACTTTAAAAGGGAGAAAATCAAGCCATTATCATGATTGCCTTGACGATAGGGAAACGGGGGTGGAATATTTGGGAAAAGGAACAAAAATCAAGCCATTATCCTGCCTGCCTTAGCAATCAAGAAATGGGGGTGGAATATTTGCCGTGGAAAAAGTAAAAATAAAATTAAGCCATTATCCTGCCTGCTTTAGCGATTGGGATGTTTCCACTCCCAAAAAATGTCAGCGGCTGTGATCTTGAATGCACAGGGCAAGAACAGCAAGCACACCCCACCTCCCAATGGTGCGAGCACCAATCTCCTCCCAAAATAGCCCAGGATCGTCCCCATGTGCAGTCTCGGCTCGCTAAGCAATGTGTGCTGGGGCCTCAAACTGTGTCCAGACTTGTTTTTTCAAGTACCAGATTTGGTCCTGATCTGGCACGGTTTGGGGTGACTTGGTCTGCAGAAACTGGACCAAATCCAAAACACATGGGGAGACCCCCTGCCGAGCCCGGTTTCAGTACCGAACCAAACTTGCATGGGGACGCGCCCACAGAGTATCCTCTGGTTCTAGTGTTGCACAGTAAAAAGCAGAACTGGATGCTAGATTCGATGGACTGTGGACTGAACCAGCAGGGTTTCTCTTGTGTTCTTATGTTCACTCACACATACAACTATCACATGTTGTGGAAGGTTCTTTTCAAGGACAGCAAAGGGAATACAGAAAAAGAAAATGGGCACCATGAACTACCGAATGCCATCTTGTGACATTTGGCCTTTTTAGTGGTGGCACCCCTCACTGAAATAGTCTCTGCTATGATATTCGTTGGCTATCTGCACTTCTGGTTTTCAGTTGCCTACTGAAGAGCTAAATCCTTTCCCAGGCCTTCCCAGTAGGAATATTCCCGTTTCCTGCTCATTAATTTAATAATGTGCTCATGTAATGTGTTGGTTTATCTGTTTTTCTCGCTGCTTTGAAATTGTTTTTTAATGAGAAATGCTGAAAAATAAAATAAAAGAATATATATTTTTTAAAGGCACAAAACACCTAAGCAAGAATGATCCCATGTATGAGTAGAAAGACAATATAGAAAAAAGAATAACAATTGACTTTTATACCCTGCTTTTCCCACCCATTCAAGGGGACTTAAAGCAGCTGACAAACCTTCTGTTCTTCTCCCTACAACAGGCACCCTGTGAGGTAGATGGAAAATAGCTGTGGCTAGCCCAAGGTCACCCAGCTGGCTTCGTGGAAGGGTGCAAAATCAAAACAGGAAACCTTCAGATGGGAATCCAGCACTCTAACCACAAGACCAAACTGGCTCACAGAAAGAGTGCCAGTTCTTCCCTTCCCCAACCTACATGGTGATGAACAGCATAGAATCTACGAACCTTGAATTATAAACCTTCTATAAAACCAAAAACGTCTGGCAGAGCATTTCTCTTTGAGCAACCTTTATTTCCTTTTAACATAACATTTTAAGTCTTTCACAAAAACTTGAGAGGAAGTTTACTAATGTTTATGACTTGCTGTGTTATAATTCCCTGTCTATGACGAGAGTCTTATTTTCACTTTTCATCTCCTTGCAATGTTTTCATGAGCTGCCCTGACATTTATAGACCTGAGCTGAATATAAATGGTCACAGCAACTCCAAAAGCAGCTGCCTGCCTACTCATGGCTGGGGACGATCAGACAGAACACCTGCTTATTGATCTGCATGGCCTAAAGACATCGGCAGTCCTTTCCCTGGACTGGCGCAAAATGAAATCTGCCCGCCAATGACTCAGTCAGAGCAGGCACAGGATGGAGTTTTGAGCCTTCTGGTAACAGGGGAATTTCCCCCTCCCTGCTGCTTATCAGTAATTCTGCAGAATCAGCACCATCTCCTCCTTGCTAATTAGAACAGGCCGTTCCTAGGATGCCCTCATTGCCACCCAGAGTAAGGAGACCAGGGGATGTGCCCAACAGTGGTAGCAGCAACTGCAGTAGGAGGATTTTAAAATCAATGAGCCTTTCCTCCCCTCCCCGAAGTTGAAATAAGAGAGTTAGGAGCTAAGGGTGAAACGGGGGTTAACAAAAAGCAGAGGAATCATGGACAGGAACCAGAGATGTGCAGGAAATACTGAAAATCTCCAACTTGCCACACACCCCTTCCCTTCCTTGTCAATTTCTTTGCTCTGACTCCTGGTAGAATTGAGGGACATGCCAACCTTTATTTACTTTGCTGAAAGCACAGGTTTGTGCCCAATGGCCACATAAATGGGGGGGG
>MTQE01000401.1:25686859-25706226 GCA_014337955.1 Aspidoscelis marmoratus
AAGGGAGGTGAGTGTGTGTGTTTGCGGTTCTTTTTTAAGCCTGCTCCTCCACCTCCACACACACCCTTCTTTTTTATGTGCTTTTCTCCTCTGTGCAATTAATTTTTAAAATAATAATAAATTTGTGGGAAAACGCTAGATAGAGGAATCATACACATAAACTGTGGAGAGGGGACGGTACCTCATGAATTCTGTGCCTGCTGCCCTCCCCTAGACATTGGATGAAAGGAAAGACTGGACCCACCCACCACATCACGGTTCACCCTCCTTTAGCCCACCCTCACTTACACTGAGGAAGCGAAGACGGCCTGGGATGCCAGGATAGGCTGAGTCCTCTGGAATAGAGGACTCTGGTTAAAACGGTCTAATGGGGATAGGCCAGCTTGGAAAATAAATTGAATAAAAATAATGTGAGTAACGCAACCTGAAGATGACCTGAAGTCGTCCTAAACTAAAGGTGTGACCAGGGCCTTACTCTGTCCCAAAGCAAAGTTCCCCTCAGAAAGGGCTGTCCAGAGTTCTTTCTCCAGCTCCACACAAAAGGCTTGATAGTTCCTTGGATTACTAAAACAGATCTAGAGCCTCATACGGGTGGCTGCAAGTGAGAGAAACACCCCCTGGTTGCCCTGTTTCGTGTGTGCGAGTGCTGCCGTATTTTCAGTAAGAAATTATCTGCTAGCTATCTGCTTCTTTTGATAAAGGTGTCTCTTCATCGCAGAAGACAGCCAAGGAAGGCAAAGGGATCTTTACCAAGCTTTCAGGCTCCGACAATAATTTTTTTCCATAGACTATTTGATCAGATTAGCCCACATATTTCAAAGACTTTCAAAGTAAAATACCACAACCGCCACAAACTGAAATTCAAATGTAAATAATTAAATCAGCAACATTGGATTGATACCATCTTAGATGGCTTCCTGATATTTTGAACAAACTTTCGCTGGAATGAGCCATGCCAACACAAATATAGAGGCAAAGGTGAAATTCCCAGCATCCATTTATTCCCCCTTCCTAAGCAGAACCAATCACTTCCTGCTCTCCAAATGAGCAACAGCATCCAGTATGCAGGGCCTCTTCTGAGCACATGATGTCATTTGGGCCAGGAAGCAAACAAAAGTTGTAAGCACTCCCGAGAGTGCCAAAGTAACTAGAAACCAAAGTTGTTAACTATTAACTTGACGTTCACCTTCAACCTTATGTCTTCTGAAGTTTTATCACATCCACATGCAGACAAAAGCCATACTAACAGTGAGCTTAAAATGGCTTCATTCACTTTCATTATGGCAGGTGGGTTTCAAGGGACTAGCATTGCAAAGAAAGCATTGCCTGTTTCAAATATCTGAGAGTTGTGGGATGAAGGGTGAAGGGGAGGGAGTCCAGACCAATGAGGAAAATAAAAGGAAAAATGGGGGGTTTTGATTTTAAGATTCCACAGGCCACCGTACTTTTAGCTATGGACATAAAACCATTTAACCTGTCTTTGGAAGTCATGGCTAAGAGTCTGTAGTCATGCATGAATGCAGTACACAACTTCTTCCTATAATGCTAGAGTTCCATTTCAGCAAATCATCACTTTTAGGAAATTGTTTTCAAGGAGCAAGAAACTTCAGTGTAAATCTGGGAATTAAGGGGATTGGCAAAAAAAACCTCAATTGACTTACATTGTGGTTGAATGGCCCTGTTGAAAATTATGGTTTGAATAGGGAAGAGTTCCCAACGGAAGTCATTCGAAGGAAGGTACCTGCATTCAAAGGGCTATAACACACACACACACACACACACACACACACACACACACACACACACACACACACACACACACACACACACACACACACACACACACACACACACACACACAAGAACATAGTGTTGGGGCAAAGACAGAGCACATAAATATCACACCTGATTCTCCTGCCACACAGATGCCAGTCCAAACAAACCCTTCGCTACACAAAAGCTGATTCTAGCTTTGATGTCTTCTCATACAGGGCATAGGTAAAACAGAGGGGCTTGAGAGTCCTGGGACAACAAGAAATGAGGTTTCCCATGGAGCTGCCAAAGAAAGCCCTTGGCAGCAGAGGAGGACACTCCTAACCTGATGCTGGAGAGCTTTGGAGCCATCTTTTCAATCCCCAAAAGAGCTGCTGTACCAAAAAGCTGTTTTGGATCAAAATAAAATGCTACAAATGGCAGATGTTGAACACTCCCACCCAGGCAAAAAAAAAAAAAAAAGTGTGCATAACAGGAAGCTTACATGCAGACACCAAAAACCATTCTTCACTTACAAAGAAGCCCAATACATTAAAGCACACAAGCAAAAGAAGAAGAGTTGGCTTTTATACCACACTTTTCTCACTCTTAAGAGCCGACAAACCTTCTGTTCTTCTCGCCACAACAGAACACTCTGTGAGGTAGGTGGGGCTGTGAGGGCTCAGAAAGAGACCTGGGACTAGACCTAGGTCACCCAGCTGGCTTTGTGGCAGAGTGCAGAATCTAATCAGAAAACTAAGTGTGTGGAGTGCCAACAAGAGTCAGCATTCTAACCACAGGACCAAACTGGCACACTCAGAAACACACAAATGCACACAAAAACAGCCAAACCCCACAAACACACACAAACTAACGATCCACTCCACACCACACCCCTCACATTCCACTATCAAAAGCACTCAAAGGTACCTAAAACCAGTTACAAACACTCAACACTCACCAAAGTCCCAGTCAAAAGTCACAATAATTCACAAGCAGATAAATGGAAAAATGGCTCCTGGACCGAGCAGAAGGTCCCAGTGCACTGGAGGTTCCACCTCTGGCCTCAGATGTTTGGTAGCAAAACATCTGATGTATATTAGTGCTAGAAGATATCACATTATAAGAGTATTACTGTATAGCTACAGAAGACCTGCAGACTCTCTAGCAGCTGCTGGAGGGTGAGGACCATTTATAAAACTTCAGCCGTATCAACACTGTTTGCTCACACCTATAATGAACTGCAGCCACGAAGTATCTTTTGTGATTTATTTTTGTGTGTGTGGAAATTCTGTGATATAAGAGAGTTGCACCAATGAGGCTTATTAACTGATATTGCCATTAAGTATGCATCTGAATGTGTTACTTGCACAAATGTTCTAGTCTTCACAAAATAAGGATGCTGCATGCATTTTACACAGTCATGCTGAAGACACAGGGTGTAAACAAGTCCATTTTCAGGACTGTAATTCTTATAGTAGCTGCATTTATTTCATGCTTAGATTTGCATGAAAAGACTGGTGCTTGCCTTTGAATTTTGAAGATGTTTGAGGAAGGAATCTGCCCAGCGTACAATACACAGAAATGTTGCAAGTGCTTGTGAGGTCAGCTTATCTTACGCTGAAGACCACAAAAACCGGATGCAAAAACCTTACCTTGATATCATCTTGCCAACGATGGGCCTTCTGAAACCTTTCTGCTGCATCAGCCAGTCTCTGAAAACAGAAGAAGAGAGATGAACTTACTCCATAAAATAGTACTCTGAATGTTGCAAAAACAAATGAGACTTGATTTCAAGTTGGGCCAGCAACATTCCCAGTATCCCTCCAAACTCAGCTTTTTCTATGAAAAAAGATTAGCTAATGGTTTATGGGTTTCCATTTTCATGTTCTAGGAGATCAAAGTGAAGCCTCCAGTCAAAGCTTCACTCTTCCTTATCACTCTATAGCCCTGATCTGCAGCCCATTGCTGGTTCCAGCCTATCTCAACTCTGTCCTAGGTTTTAAATGTCTAAGCACTTTCTCAAGAAGTCACGGTACTTATTCATCCTCTATAAGAAAGAAGAGGAATAGATACCAAGCCAACATTAAATCTGAGATTTCTGACTTGCTTATCTCTATCTGAGGGTTCAAAAGATTAAGGGCTACACTGGGCAGTTTCTTCTCTGGCACCTACATCTCAGCTCAGTGCATCTAATGAGTAGATGTACATTAGGTGCTCTTCACACATCTGTGTCCAATGACCAGATCCTGATAGATGCTGTTGTTTTTTGGTGATGGTGGAAATATGAAAAGAGGGATATACGGTTGGTGAGTTAGACTCTGGGTTCTGCTCACATATTAGTTCTATGTACAACTTGTGTCCATATTACATCACTTCCTGTATGCTCAGAGTATCAGAGTGTAGAATGCAGCCAGAACGCAGGGGCTAACTTTTGGGCTCAGATATCATGCTTAGGAATCCACTGATTATAATCAACCATCTTAGGCCGCATTCCCATTACAAGCTTAAAACGGTTTCCCTAAACCAAAATAATAGAACCGGATGCAAACTCGAATTTGCCTGATCCCATTACTTTCAACTTAATCGCATTCAATCCAGATTCTGAGGATCGTACGTGGCGTACATGACTCAAGGGGGGACTCAAGTGGCTACTTTCTAAAAGCCACTTTTTGGGGCTGCACTGCCCTCTTCCTCCTGGCATGAATGCGCTGCCCATAATGGACCTCTTCATGGAGCCTAGCTGGGTGGCTGCCGCTTGCCTGGATGGAGGAAAAACGGCAGCGGGCAGCCAGCGATTCTTTCCCCTCCTCTCCCCATTGCCCAGGGCACACAGCAGCAGCGGCAACTCAAGCCCCCTTCGCCTGCTCACCGCCACAGCCTTAAAGACATTCACACATCTCCCAGAACCTGCAGCTGCTTTCCTTTCTTTTCCCTTTCTAAAGGTCAGAACTTTCAGAATTGCGCAGAATTGCAACATTGTTATCAGGTGTGAAGTGGGTAGATTGCTACAGTGTAGCGGCTGCTGTAAGGGGAGGATTTTTACAGTAAAATCACTCTTTGGAAGCAAGCTATTGGGGGAGGGAAACATGCATTCTCATCCCATTAAAATGGTACAGTTCCCACAGTAAGAAATGTAAAACGTTTTAAGCACACGAACCAGAGCGGGACCTGTTGAAATGAGTGTTAACATTTACAACACTTTGGGGCGATTTAACATGCAGAAAGTGTGTTAAGCCAACCTGACGTGGGGACTGCAAGGATCGAAACTGTTTCGAAACCGTTTTAAGCTTGTAATGGGAATTCACCCTTAGAGTTCATGAGTCAAAATCAGAGCCTTTTCTGTGGTGACCCCTGGGAAGTC
Source organism: Aspidoscelis marmoratus (assembly GCA_014337955.1). Lineage (NCBI taxonomy): Eukaryota > Metazoa > Chordata > Lepidosauria > Squamata > Teiidae > Aspidoscelis > Aspidoscelis marmoratus. The sequence goes on from MTQE01000401.1 coordinate 25,691,976, forward strand.
CTTCCTTGAAAGATGTATTCAGGTCCTAACACGGCTCCTTTCATATTAATTTTAAAGATACACATTCTTTTTTTAAAAAAATCTAATGTTTGCTTTATGTTTTGCAGTTATATCTTGAACTATTCGTGATTTTTACAGAACCAGATAATCTGTAAAGCTGTACATTCTCAACAAAAGTAGGGAGCAAACTGTTCTACAAACTTCTTGTGACCAAAAAGAAGTCCCATTGAACTGATACTTCATGATTTCATTTCAAACCACACATTTATTTATTATTTAAATTTCTATCCCGCCCCATACCCGAAGGTCTCCTCTGGCATTGAATAGTTTGCAGTGCCCAACTGCTGAGACTGGGATCTCATTTCAAATAAACTCAGTCCAACGTTTACACTGTTTCCCATGCCTGCCTAAGCTGATCATGGTGGTTCCACAGGACACAGCATGCATCCATTTTGTGCTTTGCTCAGGTCACACTAACCTGAAAGCATTCATGAAAAGTCTCCTTCACTCTAAGCATGTGCATTGGAGTGGGATCCTTGATCCCAGCTGTTGCTTTTTTTTGTCCCCATTTGTACATTGTGCTGGGGAATGAAGGGAAGGCTTGGCATGACTCACCCTCATCACACCAAGCAATGGTGTTCTCAACACAGCAGCTTGGCTAGTTTTGTTATCTAAACCACATTAAGCTGATTCACCTCAAGACACTGGCTTGGCACCATATGATGACAGATCACACTGTATCTTCCCTCTTCTCCCTTATGCCAAGCACAAGTGGAAAGCAAAACAATGCCATGGTTCACAAAGGACTAAACAAAATTGCTGCACTCACATACTTTACATGATTCTGTTGATTACAAAACTGTGCCAAAACAAACAAAAAAAGACTCTTGGGAACAAAGCTTTCCAAGATTACTTCCAGGTTAAGTCTGACTTGTGCTACCTCCAGATGTTGCTTACTTATTCCACTACTTAGAGTGTTCCTTGTGCACTAGCTTGGTCTTGTGGTTAGAGCGCTGGACTCGTATCTTGTAGTCACCAGGCTTGATTCCGCACTCCTCCATGAAACCAGCTGGGTGACCTTGTGCTAGTCACATCTTTCTTCTGAGCTCTTACAGCCCAACCCACTTCACAAGGGGGAGGGGTTGTGGGGAGAAGAACAGAAAAGCCAACTCTTCTTTTTCTTTATTCCGGAAAGTGTGTTTTATTCCAAATATCCAAAAAATAGTGTAATAAGTAAATGGCGACTGGAGGCCGCCCTGGTTCTGAGATAGTTAGGTGAACAGATTGGAAAGAAAGACATGCTAGGTGCTGCTCAGTCCCCAGCTGCTACCTGTGGTCAGAGAAAATACAGGATGTGGCCTGTTCAACTCCTGTGGTGTCTCAGGATGTTGTAGTGTAGGAACCAGGGTTTCTGGTTTAGAATGGCTTACAGTCAGTTTTAAAACAAGTCAACTTCCAACCACAGTATATGAACTGCTATGGTTAACCTTGTTTAAAACAATGCTTTTAATGAGTGTCACCCTAGGCTCTGTGAAAGTAAAATTACTCTCCTCCTATTCACAGAGGGGGCAGAAAGCAAAGGTGGAGGAAAACGCGAGGCTGAGGGTTTGGCACAGGCTCAGTGCATCTTGTACTTTGTGTGCCAAAGCAGCCATTGCCAACTTGGGGAATGGGTACCCCCAGGGGCAGAAACCACGACATTTAGGGGTATGTAAAAAAGAATGAACAATGGAGGGAAAAGGTACAGCTACAACACATGAATTTGAAATAACAGTAACTATTATGAAGCGCCCAGTTTACTGAAATGGGTTGCCAAGGGGTACACAAATGAAAAGAGGTTGGGGAATCACTATCATGTAGCCATCTCTCAGCTTAACTTGATGGGAGAATCTTGACATAAAAGCTCTAAATCAGTGGTTCGCAACCTTCCGAATGCCGGGACCCCTTAATGCAGTTTCTCATGTTGTGGAGATCCCGAACCACGGGGTCGGGGCAGCTCAGGTGAGGATGGGGTGAGAAGGCGGGAGATTCGTCGTGACCCCTCTGAGAGGGTAGTTCAACCTCCAAAGGAGTCGTGACCCACAGGTTGACAACTGCTGCTCTAATGTAACCTACAAAGCAGGTTTCTGTGCTTAGCAGGAAGCTACGGTACACCTGGGTAGTTAGAACTAAGCCAACAGGCTGTGAGCTATTGCTGAAAATAAAAGTCCTTGTCTATCTAAGATCACTTAGAACATAAGAGAAGCCCTGCTGGATCAGGCCACAGCCCATCTAATCCAGCATTCTGTCATACATGGTGGCCCACCAGATGCTCATGGGTCTCTCAAGCAGAGACAAGGACAAATCTTTCCCTGCTCTCGAATCCCAGCAAATGGCCTTAGAAGCGTCCTGCTCCCCCCTCCCCCAGCTTGAAAGATGCACCTAGGCATTCATCCTAGTAGCCATTGATACATTATTTTAAATTGGTGGTTACAGGATTTACCAAGGTGGTGATTTTTTGTCAGGGACCTTTTTTGACAGATTATATTTAGCCTGCCAGCTCAGGATCTAATGAAAACCAAGGTCTGCATGGGACGCGTCACAATGCAGCAGCCACTCTAAGGAGGCAGTTGAAAGGAATGATGAAATCAGGTAAGCTATTTGAACAAGTTTTTCCTTTAATTACGGGCTACAGCAGGCTGAAATAGTATTTAAAAGCAGCCTGACAAGATCTAATCAAGCAGGATGTAAAAATACAGATACAAGAACAAGCTTCCATGCTTAAAATGTATGAGATTTCAAAAGGGTACGTGATAGAGGAAGGGGGAAAGAATGAAAGAAAGAAACCCAAAGTGATTTTTGTAAAGTTTGTTGTCCAAGCGATTGGAGAACCTTGCCTCATTACTCTGTAGGAAGCCATAGGGCAGGATTTCAGTACTATACTGTCAAAAGTGGCACATCATTTCTCTGCCAATTCTCATCATCCCCGGCCCTTTGGGCATCAGGAGCTTGAAAGCCTGAAACTTCTTTGAGAAGGCAAGCAGTAATAAATTGTTCGCCTCCCAAGAATGGAGCATTCACCTTTGGTTTTATTTATTTAATATTTATTTATACTCTGTTTATCCTAAGGCAACACGCAACAGAATAAATGTCAATAAAGCATACCTGAGAGCCATGTTGAAAAAGCAGTGAAACATACAAGAGTTAATCTAAAAGGAATGATTTTCCCCACCGTCACATAAGGATAAAACTGACAACCATAAAACAGGCTTTGGTTCAGAGCAGGAGACTATTAAGGAAAAACTGAACTTTTCAACCTTTCACATGGAAGATTCAGATGTTCAACATTAAGGCTATGCTATATACTCTAAGGTACCTCAAACCTTCCAACAGGTTTTTAAAGCTAATAATACAGGGGTTTTAAAGTAGCCAAAATAGTAAAGAACTGAGATCCAAGGAAAGGTGGGAAGGGAAAGGCACATGGATATTCTTCAATGCTATCTATATTTAAAGTTTAAGGAGCTCAAAAAATAATGGGAGGCTCCTAGTACATTTGCTGTGCATTCTCTACCCTGTAAAGTGGATTAAAAGTGGGATGAGAACTCTAGCATCCACATGTAGCCATCTCTCAGTTGCTTTTCAACTGCTTTTTAAATTCAGCCTTTAAGTGAGAGCCTCTCCTAATGTATGGCTCTCTGCTGCTGAAGTTAAACACTTCAATAGCTATCACAGCATCAGATCACCAGTAGCAAGATAGGGAGATGAAAAATTGCCCGCATTTCCCCTGTTGCCATTGTATCCTATTTACAGAATGAGGTCTGTTTCACAGACAGCCAACTGTATGTGTTGCCAGGTGGGAAAAATAATGGGTGAATTAGCAGTCAAATGTGTAGGAAACATGCGCAACTGTCCATGAAGAAGGCAGGTTCTATAAATGTTGTGAAACCCATGAAATATTTCTGTGTTGTGCAGAATTAACACAAACTAGTTCTGCTGGATAATGATGTTCAGGGCAGTTTCTATAAACTCCACCTAATGTGAACAAGCCCCTAAGACAGAAATGTTCACTTACATATAATGTTCTTAAAAGATGGCTATTTCTGAAAGACTATCTGATCAATCTTTTAAGTCACTCTGTATTAAAGAACAGGCTGCTGGAAAGAGAAACAGAGGAAAATGGCACCCATCTACAGAACAGAGATGTGTTGAGGTAGTTAATTCATGGCTATTTCATTGTGATGGTTCCAATATCCAAAAATTTGATCAAGCCAAACTAGTTCCCCACTTGGGAACAGAAATTATTTGATCAAATAGTTCACGTCAACAGTGTTTTTGCCTTTGAAGGGCTTTTTTTCAATGGGAAAAATTTGTATTTCTTGTTTTTGAACCATTTTGAAATCAAATGTGAACAACCATTTGTTCAATTAAATTGTTCGCTTTCAAACCAAACAAAGAGGTTTGGTTTGATGATGAACCCACATGCAATTTTACCTCTCAGGAAAGCAGTCTTTTGCCCCTAATATTATACCCAATCTCTAGAGAATCACATGAATTCTCATGCATCAAAGGTAGCCAATTATTTCCCGCCCCCAGATGCTATCATTTTGTTGTCTGTTCTCAGTTAAATGACCCACATACTGTAAACATATAAGGAAATCTTTCAAAGGTAGCTATGCAAAATAGGAAAGCTTTCTATATACCTAAGCTCTACAGATTATGAGGACTGGGGAAAGAGAGAAAGAAATTAAAGTGCAGAGAATTGATTTGTATAATGAAATTGCTGAGAAGTGGCAGAGGCATTTTTTTTTAATTAAGCCAATAGGTGTGAATATATAGAGGCCAGAGACTTCCAGGGGGATCAATTTTGCATCAGTGAGTAAATTAAAAACAGAAAGCAAAATAAATGACAGCCCCCTTCTGGCACTAGTCATGCTTTACCTTGGTTTAGGGCAGGAAATGCCGCCAGGTAACAGAATAATTGCAACTGTGCTTGCTGAGCCAACCAACTTTAGAGGGTTCATAGGTCAATTAGTGAGGGCAAACACATTTTTGTCATGACAGCCTGGCTTAAAGAAGGAGAAAATAAAAGTTTTTTTTTTCCTTTCCTAAAAAATTGAAGTTTGGATGAGAAATCCATTTCGAAAGAGAGAAAGAAGAACAGGGAGGGTCTGCAGGATTAGAATAGACTTATATGTGAACAGGTATATGTATAGCATATGTGTGTAACTAGATAGAGCATGATGTCATGATCAGCCAGGAGAAGGACTCAGAGGATGAGGAGGACTCACTTCCTCAGGTACAGGAGGAACCTGAGGTGATGCCAGGACCCAGTTCTGACCCCCCAGCCCCATTGGAGCCTGAGGTTCAGCAGCCCAGCCTTACCACAGCAGAAGTGCAGGATGGGGGAGACATGGAACAGCAGAGCCCAGAGATCCCTAGCTTTAAGCAAAGAAGAGCAGAGAAGGGTTAAGACGATCAAAAAGACTTGCAAAGAGACATGCAGATCACCTACAGCTGTGAACTGAATCTGTAAAGATAAAACACCGGGCAGACACCCAAGCCCTTTGTCAGAAACTATTGGTTTTCCTTTAGAGAAAGCTGCCGGATCTGACCCCTAGACCTTGAATACTTGGCTACCTTGACTTCGGACTGGACTGTTGCGTTGCTCTCACAAACCCTGGACTTGGACTGTTTCTCGACTTCTCTCTCCGGACTACGTTTGCTGTGTTGCTGGAACTGCCTTGGCAAGTGAGCTGTTTCTTATCAGCTGTGTGTTTGTGTGCGTGTGCTGGCAGCTTTCCCGGACACATGCACATATTTTGTGTCAGATACCTATTGTTATCAAGTTTTATTATATAATATTTTTAGTTCCTGTTCCTCATATGTACAGATTCTCCTACAAATAAACAGAGCTACAAGAGAAGTAATAAAGTGCCTTTACTTCTGAAAAATCTGTGTCCTCTCAGTTCCATAGACCATTTTTAGATACCAGGATGCTGTTCTACATCAGCTCTTTAATTTCATCCGTGTTGCTTTTTTTCTCTCCACCAGAATTCAAGAATCTCAATTACTACCTTCTTTATAAATATCCTACCCCTACTCCCAGCTGCAGGTAGTATTCTGTTCAAACAAAACCACAAATGCATTGTTTTACTGTAAGCCTTGCGTAAATGTGGATTGTTCACTAACACTCAGTGTAAGCCCACACATTTGCTTTGGAATCAGCATCGAAGAGCTGTGTGCAGTGATCTGTCTGAGGCGCCATGGCTTAATCCACATAATAAGCAGTAAATTAGCCATAAGGCAAACAAGACAAACATGTTGCAAAGAACCTACTTAGCATATTACCACTATACACTTCCCTGAAATTCATCAAGACAACATTTGTTACAGGCTATGACCACAGCCTGTGACATACAAAATCACTGCCAAGTTTGAGTCCCCCTCTCAGTTCCAAAAAGCTACAAATGGTTGCCAGGCTGCATTCGGTTTGCTGAGCTTGACCCGCACAGATGTGCTCTAGAGAGGGGCAGCATTTCTCATTTGGCACCACCGCTTCCCTAGCCTGTATTTCCTCTTCCATGTATTAAAGGCAACAAAGTGGAGCAACACTGAAAGATCTCTGCAGATGAAACAGCCAGCAAGCTTTGCACAAACACATGACAGACCATGCCAGGAGGAGAAAACAGTCCTAATTCCTTTCCCCATTCCCAACCATTCCAAACATGAGGTAAAGGAGTCTGTAGCATCCTTCAGACTGGCTATTTCAGAGGCACAATCTGGTTCCTCCTGTACCTTGTCTCCAGATGTTTTGCCGGTCTTGAATGCCCAGTGGATGGCAGTGGAAAAAACAGATGTCTGGAGATTTTCAGACCCTCATCTAGTGTTTTCAAGTCTCTCCAAAGAGGTGATTAGAATCTCCAAGGCACTTTAGAGACACTTCTTTTGCTAAGTGCAATGCAGGCCGGGTCTCATTTCCATAATGCTATCAACATATACTGGCAGGTTAGGCTTCTATGGTTTTCTTAACCACCAGTTTTCTCTAGGTGGCAATCACTTGCATCACACAGCTCTGCACTACAGGATGGGCTGTGAGAACAAAACTGTAGAGTTATGCGCGAGGTACTTATATCATGAAGTGAATCAATCCTGATTTTATACATTATCTGGTTTTAGATATTCCTTTTGATATGGCCAATACTGACTAATCAATAAACTTACTCTGTTCTATGAAGTGAATCCATGGTTGTGGAATGAACTGGGGACCCGTTGGCTTGGGGAATTACACTTCCCAGTTCAGCCTGGGTATTTTTAAGGCAAGAGGTAGGCTGAGTGGTCGCAATTGGCTAATGTGTACTCACAGGAATGGGGGGCTAAGGAAGGAGTTCCAAGGCAAGAGCAATACAAACTTGACAATCTTTATTAGACAGGAAGAAAAGGAAGAAAAAATTCACTTTAAAAAGCAGTCAAAATATAGGCTCCAATAGCAGACAACATGCTCTCTTCAATGGTAAGCACTTCAGTATAAGCCAAAGATTTCTGAGGCTAAGTAACCCTAAAACTTCAGCAGAAAGAGGAAAAAGGAAACCAACAAAGCCTACAATCCAACCTTAAAGCACCTAGAGCTCCAAAATAGGTAAAAGGCAAACTAAAAGGGAGGGGATGGGGGGAGGGGAAGGAAGGACACAGAAAAAGGCTCACCAGATCCCTTTCATGTACCAAAGTGTGCATGAATTCCTACTTAAAAAGGACATCCTGTAACACCATCTTCTCATTCATCCAGTCAACAGGTCTTGATTTGGCAGCTGTTGAGAATGCAACTCTTAGAAATTCAGAACAGTGAATCTCAGGTTTTAATTGGTAGCAGTGTAAATTCAGTGAGTGATGAATGCTGAGCTGGAAGATTTTGAGAGACACTTGAGAATAACAGATGCGAGTTTTAAGAGAAAATAACATACCTTTTCTCTGCTTCCCTGCAACCACAACCCCATTATTAAGCTTGATAGCTCAATACATTTTTTGCATCGGCTGTTTTTCCAGTATCACTATATAACACTGGAGTATTTTCGTTGTTTTTTTCAATGATTACATTTTTTACTGTAACTTGGTTATTATTACTAGCAAGTGGGAATTTCCTTTAAAAAGTGCAAAAAAGTCTAAATAAAAATAAAGATTCGTAGAATACATAATTGGGGTGCCACTGAAACCTTGGAATTTAACCAACCCTAGAGTTCACTCCAATCTTTGGTTAAGTGTCTTCCCCCATCAACCCCCCGCTCTGTACATGGAAAAGAACCCATCTGTATAGGCTTAATAAATCTTATTACTAGCGTTCCTCAGTTGGTAAAAGAAGCAGTGCTTTCATTGAGATAGGTCATTCACCAGGCTGTTTGCAGTAGATAGGGGATTTCTGGGTTAAATCAAGAAATAGTATGAGTTGGCAATCTGACATGCATCTGAAGCTGATGTCATCGGAACAGCATCAGAAACATGCATCTTTAATCAGCTCTGAAACTTGAATAGTCTCTTGACTGGCCCCCGTTCCTTTTCTCAGGCCTCCATGTACAAAGTACACTTAATTCTTATCTATGATAAAGAAGTGCATATTTCATTTTAAAACATGACTTACAGTTTTGTTTTCCTCTGTTTTACTTAATGGTCTTATTTCACTATCACGTTTTACTGTCTTAAATATATTTTTCTTCCAGAGCTGGGAAAATATTAGTTAATATATTATGTACTGACAGTGACTTTGGGGGCCATAAGTACTTATGCTTTCTGTTTCTGGAGAAATAATGCTGTATGTAACCAGAAGCTTAATAGGAAAAGCTCTAACTGTTGATTTGTGATCTAATTGTGTATGTATTACAGCTGCAGAAAGGCTTGAGTTGTATTTCTAGGCTTGCACCTGCATGACCAAAACAACCACTGCTTGTGTGTCTTGGGGTTTTGGCAGCCACTAAGGCCACCATCAAATGGCCTACAGCTACCTCAGAACTTCAGAAATTGTCATCAGAGTCTTCCTAGCTGTCAGCTGGGATAAACGAGTGGTGGGAAAGAGCTTATTCATACCTACAAGCATGTCTGAGATGTTTCCTCCACATCTCTAACCTGAATATTTTTGTCCGGGGCAATTGCTCAAAAAGAGGCTTCTTAAAAAGCCCTTTGAAGTAGCTGTAAAACAAACTGTACAGTAGGGGTGTGCACGGATATTCAAATGCATTCGAAATTCAATCAAATCGACCGAATTTTGACATTCAAATTCAAATCGAGTGTCCTTAAATTTGAATTTAAATTTTGATCTGGATTTTGAATTTTGGATCTATTCGTTCGAATTATTTGTAGTGTATGGGTTCGTACATGATGCATACTTGAAGATCTGCACTTTTCCCGCATCTGTATGCATTTGTACGGATCTGTACAGGATGAAAACGGGTTGCATAAGGGATAACTATAGGATGCATACGGATGTGTACAGACCTGGGGACGATGCGTACAGGCATCTACGAATGTTGTCAACATTCATAAGAGCAAATTAGAATGAAAAATTCAGATGAATAGATTCAAATTTGCTTAATTCAAATCAAATTTAGTTAAATTCTAATTTAACAGATTTGAATCAAATCAAATTTTTGAGTATTTCATTTGAGTCAAATCAAATCCCGAAAATTGAATTCGTGCACACCCCTACTATACAGTTTGCACAAACTGCCTCAAATGCAATCTGAATGTCAGGCACCATTTCCACAAATATTCTGCAAAACAAAGATGGCAACAAAAGCTGAATGCTGTGGGAGCGATCCTGTTTTCTCAATGGTCATATGTCAGTTCCGCCCTTGTTGGGAGATTCCCATTGGTGACACTGCAAGTGTGAATGCGGGACCATCTCTTTGCCTGCTAAAATCTTCCATGTTCTTCCATGCTATAGATCTTACAGAGCTCACTACTTCTTGAACTCCACCCTCTGACACACAAAGAGAACCAAAATATCCATTGACCATTGCAGATGCATGTGTTGAGTGTGAAGGTGTCACAGAAGAGCTGAGCTATGAAGAGAATGGATACCTAAGTACATCCTCCAGGCTAGGAGACAGTCAGGATGCCTCTAAAGGCCATTGGCAGGGAGTTGAGAGCAGGTGAAGCTTTTGTCTTCCGCTTGAGATGTCCTGAAGCAATTGGTGGGCCACTGTGTGGGACAGGATGCTGGACTAGATGGGTTGTGGCTTGATCCAACAGGGTTTCTCTTATGTTCTTAAAGCATGTCAGAGGCAGCGATGGGGCATGAAGCTAAGCGCGTTCACCCCCATTGTTTGTTTTGAAACGCAAGTAAAACATCTGCGGGGATCCCAAGTCTTGGCTGCCTACATTGGCAAATCCATGCAGTTTCCCTGGTACAGATGCAGAAATACTTTGCAATACTCTTGTTTTCTTCCAGGAGATTCCAGGGACTGGACTGGTTACTCTTGCTCCTGAGGTAGCTCCTGTACCTTGTCTATTAATCTGATCAGTCTTCTCAGCTTCAGAATTTGCTGATCTGAATTTTCTCTTGGTTGCTGTTATCAGCCTTGCCAACTATTCTTGGTTTCTGTACTCGGTCCACCAGGTGTTCAGCCAGCAGGTGAAAGCTATAACCACTAGAAATTAAACATTCACTTCTTATTAAGTAGAGTAAACCCAACAGATGTTTTCTACCCAGTCATTCTCTTAAGATATAGCAGAGAAGGCAGATACCCTTCCCACGGTGTGAAATAAGTTAATCCGCACAGAAATTGTGCTCTGTGCTTTAAAATAAGATATACTCCAAGACTTTATACCTGGGGGACTTGAACATATGGCTTACAACCTGTCTTGGTTTTGTCTAGCAGTATTTCGTAGCCAATTGGCCTTGGGAGTAGATATGTAGGTGTGTCTCTCAAATTCTGCATTCCAAATGGTGAAGCATCAACCACTGCATTGTGACAGAACAGAGAGGGTAGGAAATAATAGGGTAATTATTCTGGAAGACAAGGAGCCTGGGGGGCTGAAAATGGATGCCACAACCATGTATGCAGGAGGACTCAAAAACAGGAATGTGTTGATGAAAATGCTTGGATATAGAATCAGTTCAGGCGTCTTGAAAGTGGCATCACCTGTTTTCTGGAAATGGTGTCATCTCTTTTCTTCTTCCAGTCCTTCCCAACAGTGTGGTCTACTACTGAGCTACACCACTTCCAAGCTTTCTTGAACACATCATTTATAAATATTTATTTAAATATATATCCTAGGGAGTGGGTGTAGCTCAGTAAAAGAGCAAACTAACTGAAAAATAGAGGTTTGCCGGTTGGACCCCCAACGAATCACAATGGCAAATTGCTTCTATATCTCAGCCAAGAAAACTTCATAGAGGGACCCATGGAAGTTAAGCAGGAAGAAGAAGACTTGGCTTTTCTACCCCACTTTTCTCATCCATTTAAGGGGACTCAAAGCAGCTGACAAAGTTTTCTATTCTTCTCCCCACAACAGACACCCTGTGAGGTAGATGGGGCCATGAGAGCTCAGAAGAGAGCAGTGACTAGCCCAAGATTACCCAGCTTCATGCAGGAGGGCAGAATCAAACCCGGTATTCCCAGATAAGAGTCCGTCTCCTTAACCACTAGACCAAACTGGCTCACCCTATACGTAGAGGTGGGTTAGGCCTGGTGCAACTGAGTGCCCAGGAAGCTGAACAGTCTGCTTGGCTAAATGTATGAACAGATCCTTGTACATTTCGCCTCACTTTTTCCTTCTTTTGCTCTAGAAATCAGCATCTGCTAAACAAGAATCGAGTAGGCATGGAACTGCAGGCAGTGCTTGAAAACAGCCAGGCTAATGCCAAACGCGTTCATCATGAATAATCTCACCACGATCAATACAACCAAAAGATTACTTTTAAGCTCTAACAACGATTAAACCATTACTTTTTAAAGTGTGGCAGATCAATTGGTCCATCCTAAGGTGCGTAACGTGCACAGGCTGCAAGAGGCACTACAGCCAAGCACTGAACGAACATACGCCAGGGGAGAAGAGGCAGTCTCTTGCCCCTTTCAGGTGAAACATCGATTCAAAAATCCGGATTTTTGAAAATCCACCTTGAATCCAGATTATCTGTATTTGTACTTTCAGAAATGTGATTTGAACTCCAAAGTACAAATGTCGACAACATTCGTATCCAATTTTCAAATTTGCGCGCATCCCATTTTCAAAAATCCAGTTGAATCTGAATGTCAATATTCATCGAATTCGATTGGATTTTTGAAGTTTTGAATATTCATGCACATCCCTACCAGGTACAGAGCCTCATAGCCTACTTTGTTGTAAGAGAACGGTAGGTGCACCCCAACCTCAGCAGCTCCCCAATCTCAGCTTTCCCGTCGTGCCTGATGTTGCACTGAAAAATCTGGTGAAGTCTGTTCCATCCATGTCCCTCACCCAGGTTTCAGGGATATATGCCAGTCAGCTTCCTCACGGGGCAACCAAATCATGGATGCTCAGTTGACCTGGCATTCCACAGCAATAGCCTGGCCCAAAAGCTAGGCCACCAGGCATGGGAACAGAAGGACAGAGGGAGTGATGAGAAGTATTCAGGGCTTGGATACATTCGTGGAGGGCAGGTATATCAATGGCTGTCGGAATGGATGCCTACGCTTTGCCTCTAGACAGGTAGGATGCTTCAAAATGCCATTTGCAGGGAGTTGTGATCACATGAGTGCTTTATCTTCATCTTCTGGCTGTGACAGAAGCAGAAGCATCATCCAGGCAGTTTCATCCTAGTTTGCCTAGAGATTCATATCTGTGTGTTTCCCTTATCTCCTTATGAGGACGGATCATACATTTGCTGCAAAACGCAGGAAAAATTTAAATTATTGCTAAAGAACACTACTACAATCTTCCCTCGTTCCCGCAAAGGACAAATCCCTGGCTGCAACTCTCCCCCTTTAGGAGGGAGGTTTCACACTCCTGCTGGAAAATGGAAAATTATCTTTGAAAGCCTGTCTCTCCATCTATTTTTTCAGCACCTTTCTCACCGTTCAGGAAGATGGGTGGCATGCAAGGGAAGATGGGGAAACTCCACAGCTGTGAGGATCTGGTTCATAAAATAACAACAACAACAACAACTGTTGCAAGGAGGCATTCTGAAATTAGAAAAATGCCTGAAAGCATATATTTTAAGTAGCCCCCATGAATGGGTTAAAGAAGTAGAATTTTTATCTTATCTTTTTCTTTTCTACGTGTTCATTCCACACTTATCTCACCTTTTTTAGAATATGAGAACATAAGAGGAGCCCTGTTGGATCAGGCCACAGCCCATCTAGCCCAGCATCCTGTCGCACACAGTGGACAACCAATTGACCGTGGGCATCTCAAGCAGAGACAAGGGCAAACCTTCTCTTGCTCTCGAATCCCAGCAAATGGCCTTACGGCACCCTGCCCAACCCTCAAGACTTGGGTTCTTCTGTTTCAGAACTCAATATGGTTTCGAGGACAAAACAGATTCAAACAATGATCAGATATAGGGTGTAGATACATGATTAGGGATATCCTTAAGGTGAATTTCAGACCCAAGGGACAGACAGAAAATGTTACAAAGTACACTTACTGCATTTCTGTCAGGCAGGGCTAGCTGCCTGCCATAATATATGAATGTAAGATCTCTGTCACCTATGTGATTCTGTATATATGTATATGGTAGCTGCCTGTTGTTTTGGAAGTGACAGTTGACTCCCCCCTTGGAGTGATACATTTTGGCCCCAAGTTTAAATTGGGTTTTGAAAAATAGTTATTGTTCATTGCTTGGAGGCCAAACCCCGCCCAGCTATGAAACATATAAATATGTTGGGCCTTCTGTTCCAAGTTGCTCCCAACAAGAAATGCCTTAACGCTGAGCTGAAATAAATCACTGTTCATCTTTTTAAACAAAAGAGTCTCGTGGTCTTTCTTTGCCAGCCTGACAATTTCCAGACTTCCTATTACCTGCCCCTTCCACAGTTGGAAAATAATAACACTTGGGTCAGTTCCTCTTTGGGGTGGATGGGGCAGAAAGATACAGAGACTACTATAGCTAATAGAAATGGCTATTAGGGGCCAACCAACCAGAAATCTGACTGATAGCAGTCAATTAATGGTGAGCAGTTATTGTTACAGAGGGGTTGCTGGGCTTTGAAGTAAAACAGCAACATGATTCTCTTTTTTTGTTTATGGATACTTTTTTTTTGGTCAAGTACACATGATACACATTTTGCAAAAGGGTTGTTTG
>MTQE01000401.1:25715235-25737632 GCA_014337955.1 Aspidoscelis marmoratus
GCTTTAAGGAGTGGATTTTTATAGTGGCCGTTTTGAGGGGTGGATTTTTTTCAACGAAATCACTATCTTTGGAGGCAAGCTATTGGGGGAGGGAAACCCTATACATGGATTCTCATCCCTTAACACAGTACGGTTCCCACAGTAAAAAAATGTAAAACGTTTCAAGCGCACGAACCGGAGTGAGACCTGTTGAAATGAGGATTAACATTTACAACGCTTTGGGGTGTTTTAACACGCGGAAAGCGTGTTAAGCCAAACTGACATGGGGTCTCCCAGGATTGAAAACGGTTTGAAATCGAAAAAAGGTTGTAATGGGGATGCGGCCTTAAAGAAGATGTAAGATGTCCACTTGGCTTCAATGATTCTTTAGCAGTCAGCACACCTTTCTACAGATCCAGCTGTCATTGTTTGCCCTAGTGAAATTGAACTGGATTAGACTCACAAAGGCTTGTCTGCACTAGCAGAACTAAGAATCCACACTAAAAACAGTCCACAGAACATTCTGCGTTACCATGGCAACCTCACATTCACATTCACATTCCCTTTATTCCTTTCTTCTATTTTTTCCCCCCTCTACTTCACTATATTTGGGGAGATGATGCAAGAGATGCAATTTGCCTCCTTGTGCAAGGCTGAGAAACAAGACGTTTAAAAAAGCAACATCGCAAGAAATCCTACTAAGCTGTGTTCTTCAAGTGAACGTTAGGCTTTCTCTACAGTCTACAGCACGGCCTTTTCAAATTAGCAAGGTATATATAGCAATATTTATAAGAGACAGGAGTACATCCAAGGTTAAACTACACAGCATTTATTTGTTTATGAATTTATACCCCACTCTTCACCAAAGGGTCCCAGGGCAGGTCAAAACAATAATAGTAATCATATATAAAAATATTCTTTAAACCCCTTTAAAATATAACCTTCCCTATGCGTATCTGCTGGGTTTTATGCTCTTTCTTTTCTAAGGAACTGGGGCACCATAGATCCCAATGCACTTTATAATTAAAATCACCTTTAAAAGTAGGTACTTCCTCCTGGGAGTATTTCTTGGATTGTGTTTAGACAGAGGGATTTCACTTTTATGGCTAAACCCTCAAATGTGCAGTGAAGTCCTACAGGTCAAACTATTTAGCATAAGATCCCACCTTTGGGGATCTGACTAGCCTTTTCTATCTGAAATCTCACACTTAGTATGCCACAGGTAACATCAGGTCATAGTAATCTCTGGTTTCTTTGAAGTGCCCTTCATGCTGGCTAAGACTGAAGGGACAGAGGGCGTTTTCTTCTACCTCTTCCCTTTGCTTGAAAAATAGCAGGTAGGTAAATTAACGAAACAAGTGGCTAGATAATTGATTTGTGCTGGAATGAGATAAAGCTCTATGTTCATGGCAAAGAAGAAAGGCCGGCTTTCAGTGAAAAAGCTGAGCTGATATTCAGTGGAAGCCACACTTGCTGCTTTGCAGAAGAGATCATTATAGAGGGATTATGGAGCCCCCGTGGCACAAGGCACGAGGCCCTCAAGAGATGGCATTACCAGGTGTTATGAAGAGAATTCAACAAATAATACGCTCACGGCATTATTTGTTAATCTGGTCCATGATCCAACACACACACACACACACACACACACACACACACACACACACACACACAGACACACACACACACACACACACACACACACAACATTTCTAGAGAAGCCTGGGTATCTTGCGAAGTTGACCAGTAATTCCTCCGAATGCTTTTCCTGTCAGAACTTCATTCCTTGCCAAACTGTACTTAGAAGATTATGGAGAACCTTTATTTTAAATGTCCCCAAGCATCAAACAAAAGCAGCACAGAGGTGGCTTTGAGACATCCCCCAAAGAAACTGGAATATATCTAAATAGTATAAATAGTGTACCATGGAGAACAGCCATAGGAAGAAAATGGTTACCTTTAGAAATAGTTTTGGGTGTAGGGAAATTGACTGATCTGCATCCCTTATCAGTAATAGCAGCTTAGTCACAAGCTTTCCTGGAAGATGGTCTTGGGACTATTCTTTATACAATATTTCAAGGTCATAGGTAGATCACAGCCAGTGGATGAGGGATAGGTACTAGGTTACAAGGACATAACAAATGCCTCACTGGATTGGACAAATGGCCCATCTAATCCAACAATCTGTTCTCACAGTGGCCAACCAACTGCACAGGGAAATTCACCACCAGGACATGCTCTGCTTACAGTCTTCCAGCTGCTGGCCTTCAGAGGCAAACCGTCTCTTTCTGTCACCTGAACTTCCATGAACTAGTTCAAAACCAAAAACCTGAGTCGTGAGTATCTTATTAAACAGTTCTAAAGATACATGTGAAGAAATATGTTAGAGATATTCTGAATGAATCTGCAAGGGAGACATCTGGACCTTAGCTGGAATAGCTCCAGAGAGTGAGGGACTGCAGCCTAAAAAGTTCGTTTTCAGGCACTGGCTCCTGATGGCTCATGTGGGCCAGGGATTTTAAGATCCAACGAATGAGCCACATACACAGAATGGGTCTTTGCAGGGCAGCAGGGATGGGTTTAGGTGTGCTCAGCTACTGAACCTTATAGGGCTTTTATCAACACTTTGAATTGGGACTGGTGTTCAATGCTGTGACCAGAACAAGCAGGTCACCTTGCTTAGTAACTGGGCGACCATATTTTGGATCTGTTACTTCAAAAGTAACTCTAGATGCAGAGGTGTTGTGGTAGTCCATGGCACTGAGGTAGTGCCTCCTGACTGAGGTCATGGGGGAGCTGCCCTACCAAATAAAGATGTGCAAATGCCCACCTCACAAATATCAGAACATAAGAAGAGCCCTGCTGGATCAGGCCACAACCCCTCTAGTCCGGCATCCTGTCCTGCACAGCGGCCCACCAATTGCCCATGGGCATCTCAAGCAGAGACAAGGGCAAACCTTCTCCTGCTCTCAAATCCCAGCAAAGATCCTTGAAAGCATCCTGCTTGTCTCTACTGGCCTATTGTTCAAATAGGAGGGAGGAGGGATCAGTAAGGAATCCCAGATCATGAACTTTATCCTTACAAGGAAGTATTTTCCTTTTGGATATAAACTTGAGGCATCAGAATTGGGTTAAATATGTAGCAAAGTAGGCTAATACTGCCCTTGTTGGTAGGGAAGGGTGTGGAAGGGAGGCTCCTAATATGCTTCTGGACTGGTACACCGGCCAGTGCAAAATAACTCTAATGCTAGTGTATTTCTATTATGAGTGTATACGTCATCTTGCCCAAAATCACTGCAGAAAAGAATAGCATAAATATCTTAAATTTGTATTTGTCTAATCTTACCTGGCTTCTGGATTTATTTTGAAAATTATTTTATGCCTGCGATATGCATCTCTTAAAAAAAGACGGTGAGAGAGAGAGAGAGATGTAACTGTGCATTCCAAAGCACACAATAATAAAAGAAAGTATAAATGGGCAACAAGAGGTGACACTCCTCCCTCCCCATCTGTACACACAAGACGTATAAATCTTCAATAAATACTGTAAAGCAGCCAGCACTCTTGTCTATAATAATCTGTGTGACAGCTGATCCTTGGGCTCTTATTACCCATGCTGCCTGCATCTGAAATCCACTAGAATGCTGGTTTAGACATGGCTGAGTATTGATCAAGAAGGCAGCTTCACAAAATGCTGCTGCATTTTTCTTCCAAGGAGCTAACTTGTTTGTCAATAACTCTTTCTTCTGCATGGTGAAGACCGGACTGAAGAAGAGGATTTTGACTCCGGATCTCAGTTTCTATCTCTTTGCTTCATATTCATGGTGGTTTGATTCCCTTATAGAAAGAAAGAGAACTCATTTAAGTTTACTTCTGCATCTCACCTCCTCTGTCAGCTACTAGAATGGATGCCTACACCCAGCCTCCAGCCTGGACAGACCGGCAGGATGCCTCTACATGTCATTTGCAGGGAACTGAGGGCAGGTGAAGGTTTTACCTTTGTCTTCTGCTTGAGAAGCCCAGAACCAATTGGTAGGCCACTGTGTGAGGCAGGATGCTGGACTAGATGGGCTGTGGCCCAATCCTCTCAATCCAGCAGTACCTCCTAAACAGTAGAATGTGGGGGGTGGTTGTGAGGGAAGCTATACTAAGCCTTTGTACTGCCATTTTCTTCTTCTCTATGCTCTATTTGTTTCTAATTGATAGACAAAAATCCTCAAATATCCTACTTCCTTCCTTTGCTTCCTGTCCCTCTATTACAACAAATATACAACATATATTTCCTAATAATTTAACCAAAGCACATGTTTTTATACTCTAGTAGGCCTATCATAAAACTTGCTTTAATAAAGCCTGCAAATAGATTCAAATTCTAGGCTTCCAAGGGGGAGGGAGGGAAGGTGAATATTAAGTGAAAAGGGATGGGGAATGTCCCTCTTACACAAATTTCCTCTTCCATTATTTAGAATTCAGACTATATTTTACAGTTTATAAACGTGTATAATCTACTATCTCTATGTGACTCAAAAGCACAGAACAGATAAGACTTAAAGGGTACCAGACTTGATAAACCTTCCAAGTACATTGATTCTCATAACTATGTAATTTATTTTGTTACAGTTTTCATGTCTTAAAAATCTATAGTTTTCATTATATTTTTATATTGTTTTTATATTGGATTTAGTTGCTCCCTTACTTACCACCTGAAGGAGCTCAGAGTTGCCTACAAAGAAGTATTTAAAAGTGCAGGTAATTAACACAGCAATACCTGTGGCTCTTGCTTGTGAAATTTAAGTTTATTTCAGCACTTAAGAAAAAAAAATTCTGATAGAATCAAACATTTGCCTCTCTGAGTCTGTGGCCCAAAGGTATGTTCATGTGAAGACACACCACAATAAAGGGTTGTTCCATTAGAACTGTTTCTTCTAATTGAGTTTGAGGAAATATTCATCAGATCTTTGAGTTAAAATGTAAAACATATGGCTAGCAAACAAAGGAGAAGACAGGATTCACTGATGCTGCGCAAGATTGAAGGCAAAAGGAGAAAAGGATGGTGGAGGATTAGATGGTTAGACCGAGTTGTGGAAGCAACAACTATGAGCTTGGGCAAACTCAGCATAAAGCAGAGGTCAGAATGCCCTAGCATGCTGGGGAGCCATGGAGTCATGAAAAGTTGGAAACAACTCACTTTAAACCCTCTTCCGCTCATCTTCAACTCTGACTGCTCACACCTTTTTATTCCTATGGGTGCATCCCCATATGCATTTAAATCCAAATTGAATCCGAATTTGGGATCCAGCGTCCTCATTTACTTATGTATTAATCCGAATAGAATCCGAACTCAGCCTCCAGGATCCCTATACAATTTCTTATTCCCGTATTTTATGAGGACCATCCTGCCGAAACCTGGAGAAAAAATAGTCCTGATGAAAACAGGACTCAGGGTGCATCCCCATGGGCACTTTAATCCAAATTCAATTTGAATTTGGGAAGGAGTGTCCCCATGGCTACTGTAATTAATCTGAATCGAATCCAAATTCGGCACCCAGCATCCCCTTGCAGTTCCCAATTCCCAGATTTTATGAGGACTATCCTGCCTAAATCGGAAGAAAAAAAGTCCTGATGAAAACTGGACTCCGTCCCCTTTTTGGAGCTGAGTCCACTTTATTTCCCCCACATGGGGATGATACCAGGCTATTTGGGGTGGAGTCTAGCATTCTGGCCATTTTTGCAGATGGAAAGCTCCTCCCTCCCTCCCTCCCTTGCCAGCATTGCAAAAGCTCCGTGTGGTATGAAAAAGGTAGAAAGGGCTTGTCTTTTTTAAAGGGCCTTTAACATTTTTGCTTGAAACATGTATCTTTTGAAGAGAGATGCTTAGGAAGCCCGAAATACTTTTCTGAAAATGACACATTTTTGAAATGATACATGTATCATGCTGGGTTAGATGCCAGAAAGGGAGAGGAAAGAGAAAGTAACTTGCCATTGGAAGTCCCTTTCCTTTGCATTTGCTTCTTGCAGACATGGGGAGGGGAGGGATTCGAAAGCCCTTTTTTTTTACGTTCCCTTGCAGCTCTGGAAGGGTTTCCATAGGGGGTTGGATTTTAAAGCACCTTTTTTGTGGCTGTGGAAGGGTTTGCATGCAGGTAGATTTAAAAGCCCTTTTTTTAAACATTCCCTTGCAGCTTCAGATGAGCGCACTTTTTGTTGGTAATCTCAAAAGGGGTACTTGAAAAAGAAAGTACTTTTTTTTAAAAAAAATCTAAGTCTGATTACTTTCTCCTTTTACAGTTTGGTCAAGTGGTTAGGGAGCCGGACTCTTATCTGGGAATACAGGGTTTGATTCCACATTCCTCTGTGAAATGAACTGGGTGACTTTGGGCTAGTCACAGCTCTCTTTTGAGCTCTGACAGCCCCACCTACCTCACAGAGTGTTCTGTTGGAGGGAACAGAAAGGTTTCTCAGCTGCCCTGAGTCTCCTTAAATGGGCGAGGAAAGTGGGGTAGAATAGCCAACTCTTCTTTTTCTATCCAGGGCATTATGAACAAATTGTGCAAATGAAGAGATGTGCATTGCTGGGTATGAAGAATTGTTTTCCACAACAAGCGAGAACATGCCTCATACTCCTTTTTGGTTCTCTGGAGAACAGGCACCAAAATGATGGTCATGAGTTCAGGGTGTAGCACTGGTGGCTCTGGTTTCCTGGATCAAGAATGTACCGTATCTTAGGGGTCCTCAGTCCTCAGACCACTCAGCCCTCTTATTCTGGAGATTCTGAGTTTTATTGCTTTGCTTTTTGTTGTTTTAAAAGCTAAAATCCTTTCTATGTGTTTCAGCAGGTTTCAAGACTTGGCGACAGCTTTGCTACGTCACTCTCCTGCTGAATCCACTTAGATTTCTCTGTATGGCTGCAATTGTTATCTATTTTCTTGGAAGTAAGCTTTACTTCTGGGTGTGCACAGATAGAAGCTGTGCTGCAAATTACTTATGAAAAGAACCACCAAAGGTATGGTTCCATATCTGAGATTCCTGAGGGAAAAAAAGAAACACTCACCATAAACAGTGCTCTCTTTGGTGGAATCTGTAAAGAAAATCTTCCTGTTTGCATTCATGATAGGTCTATTTGAAAGATTTAGCAAAATTCCAATAAAATGACTGAATAACAGTTTGCAGTGAAGGAGGACAGAAACTCGGTTCTCAGACTTATTTATTACCATTAATATATTAACATGGACGTTGCTTCCTTCTGTCTACCTCTGTATGTCTGTACATGCATGCAGGCATGCACAACTGTGAACTTCCATGAGGGTTAAAAATACTATGTCCTTTGGAACAGAAACATTTGCCTCACAGACAACTGTGTGACTGCATCTTCAGGGTACCTGACTTTAAACATGGATAAGGAATGACATCTGCCCAAGAGATTTCCTGTGTTCGAAAAATCTCTGTCTTCCAGAATGGACCTTACATTATCCCATAGGGGAAAAATACCAATGTCAAACAAGATATCTTGATCTAGCAGTGCATGTCATGCTTTTGAGGCTTAACTGGAGCTTTTTTCCTAAGAGAAGTAGTGAAATGTTTTTCTTCTCACTCCTTGTTTCCATCAGATTTTGAACTCCTGGGAGAGAACTGTGTGGTTCTTTTGCTCAATTTGAAAGATAAACACTAAGGCGTGTGTTAGAAGATCAGCTAACCCTTTCAGTAGTAGTTATTCATTGGTTCAATAGTCACTTACCTGTGTGCTGCTCCAGCAACGGGTCCAGCACCCATCCTTCCACATGCTGGAGTGGTATACAGAAGGCCATGACCCCTGCTAGTATATTCTGACCATACGGGATAGAGCATAGCCTGATCTAGGTGGCTCAAAAAGACCTCCCAGGGGTCTTCTCATGAGTAAACAGATATGTGTAAGGGTACATGCCTACTTGGTGTGGTTTAGCGGGGTGGGTGGGTGGAGCGTTTCGGCGGTGCACCAAATGGCACTGCCAAAATCGATCCCCCAGGAGCTTTAAGGCCAAGAACTTTATTTCTGGCCTTTAGAGCCTGCATAGCTGGCTCTAAAGCTCACATGCACAGAGTGGCATGGAAGACGTCCCAGAACAGGTATCCCAAGTGTGGCCTTCCTTCAGAACTGCTGGAGCACAGCAGTTGGGAACCTTTCCAGCAGGAATAGGTTTGTGAAATGTGAAACATTTGTCTCCTCTGTGAACAGCAGTAGCAAGGAAAATATTTGCTTTAAAATTGATTACCAATTGTCAGCATCTGCTTAATGGGTCAAAACGATCATTAAGCTGATGCCTCTGAGATTACTTTCCAGTTAAGCAATAAAGAGAGAAATTCTGCTGCTTAAAAAGGAAGGCTAGCTCTTCTAAACTAAATCATCTCCCATAATTAATCTGAGGCTATTCAGATATGCAGTGAAGTTACAGGGATGTGTTATCTGGCCTCATCTGCAGAAAAGGGTTTGCATAAAACCTCTGCAAGGACTCTGCACTGAAGTGGCAAAACACAACAAAAACAGAGCTGACAAGCAGATAGGTGGGCCTATATGATATATTTTGCATTCATACTTGAGGCAAGTAGACCAGAGCTCAATCTAAACTGTACCTACCTGGGAGCAAGTGTCACAGTTTTGTAGCATTACATTTCTGAGTAGATGTGTAGTAACCACAAAAGCTGCGCAGCTTTTCACCTGGGTTCGTTTTCTTCAGCCTTCCATTTCTCAAGTCTCAGAGTAAAGGAGCAACTATTTTCCTGTTCCATAAGCTTGTAGTACACACTCAGAACCTCCAGGGTGCAGTGGCCTTTGGGCATTATGGAGTCCGAGCACATGTTTCTAAGGACAATTTCCCTTCTCTTCCTGAGGATTTTCCCCACCTCTGATCACAGAATGTGACATTAGAAAGACCCCTGCCCGGGAAGACAGCAGTTTTCCTCCAACCACTTCCCTTGATGTTGCATTGATGTCATTTCCCTCACGCTCCTTGGGATTGCTGTATAAAAAGCCCTGCAAGAATAAACAGGAGCTCTCTTTCCACTTATAGCTGTCTCCTGACTGTTCTTCCCCTTCCTGTTTTTCTTATCTGCCGGGTCTGCCATTACACATGGTGGATCACCAGGGCTCTTGCTGGTAGAGCAGCCTGGCTTATCTATTGCAACATCCAGTGTAAGGGCAGCAACGCTTGCAGCTGAGCCTCTTCCTCCCCGGCTGATTTAGGGCACGCAAACCAGATACATGCCGCATAGATATCCAAAAAGAAAAAGCTGAGATTTTCCACATCTGCTCATCCATATTATGTTTTTCTTAAGTGCAAATATACACATTAATTGTTAACAAAAACCCCTTATACATTTGCATTTTAACACACATTTAAATACATAAGAACATTTGCATTGAAATGCATACTGTATTCATATAAATACATTTTACTTGGAGCTAGGTGGACAGGTAGAAGATGATTCCACAGATACGCTGGAGATTAAATATTGTCGTGCCACAACAAAAATGAACCATCGTGGGGAAGTTTATAATCTTGTGCTGCACCACTTCTTAAATAATTAAGGAGCAGTTAACCTTGTTACCGTCAAGTTGACTTCACCAGATCAGAGATTAAAATCTGAATGCAAGACAAAAACGCTGTTCTGAAACAGGGCCCCCTGTCAATATTTGAATGCTCCCCTGAGACAATTTCTCCTTGCAAAATGCAGAGGAATCTTAACAAGCACTTCATTTGTGGCTTTCAACCCCCACCCCCACCTTCCCTTGCTTTGAGGGACAAATCTCACTTTCCTCCCATCTCAAGTCTCTCTCTTTCCCTTGACACAAGCACACGTGTGTGTGTGGTGTGTGTGTGTTTTGTTGAGAGGGAAGGCGAGAGAGAGATGGCTGAAGGACATAGATAGCCACTCTCCAGTCTTGGAATAAATAGTGGGCTCCTGAGAGAAACACAGCAATAATAAGGGTTGAAAGGCAATGATTACTTTAATGACAGAGTTCTCAAAGTCACTAAATTAAATTCATCTAGCAGAGGCTATCCAAGGTCGTTGCCATTCATCTGAACTTTCAAAGTGAAAATGCAAGAGGAAGATCTGGACACCATCTGCATGCAGGGTACCATACAGGCCTTACCACTGAGAGCGCTGGTTCTTCTTTCTGCAGTTAATAAGATTCCAAGAATAGGCCCTTTGGTGTAATTGACATTTTTGAGGATACGGTCCTATTATCCTCCCTTCTCCCTCCCTCCCCCCTCTCTGGAAATAGTTCTAAGCCCTCAATCGTTTCTGTATATTTTGTTAAAGTTCCTCAAATTGCTCAATTGTAGTTGACAGCTGAGTACTTCGATTACCCAAGCACTGGCAAGAGCCGTAGCATGTTGGAGCACTTGGAAGAAAAACACTTCAGCTCTCACAGTGGCATGCGCCTGGGGTTCACTTGCCCAACATTGCTCCCGGCCCTGTGTTTTTGAAGGCAGAAGCATGTTATTTGGTCTGGAGAAAGCACAGTGGGTAAGTCCACACATCAGGACAGTGTGGCAGATGAGCCAGGAAAAGTGCTGTCACAGTGCTTTTGCTGCTGTACTTTTAAAACACAAAGAAGAAGAGGAGAAAAAAGTGTTGGCTTTTCTACCCTGCTTTCCTTGCCCTTTTAAGTGATGCAAAGCAATTGACAAACCTTCTGTTCTTCTCCCCACAACAGACACCCTGTGAGGAAGGAGGAACTGTGAGAGCTCAGAAGGAGGTCTGTGACTAGCCCAGAGTCACCCAGATGGTTTCACGGAGGAGTGCAGAATCGAATCGGATGACTACCAGATAAGAATCTGACATTCTAACCACAAGACCAAACTGGCTCACCATTTATTGTGGGCTGTTTACTCAGTGGAAGAACAGAAGAACATTAGAGAAGCCCTGCTGGATCAGGCCACAGCCCATCTAGTCCAGCATCCCATCACACACAGTGGCCCACCAAATGCTCATGGGCATCTCAAGCAGAGACAAGGACAAACCTTCTCCTGCTCTTGAATCCCAGCAAACGGCCTTAGAAGCACACCGCTTCCCCTCCCCAGCCTGAAAGATGTACCTAGGCATTCGTTCTAGTAGCCACTGATACATCTGTCATCCATAAATTTGTCCAACCCTACCTTGAAGCAATCTAGACTGGTAGCTGTCACCACTTTTTCCGGCAGCACATTCCATAAGCCGATGACCCTCTGGGTGAAGAAATACTTCCCCCTGTTGGACCCGACTCTCCTACCCATCAGCTTCATAGAGTGCCCCCTGGTTCTAGTGCTGTGCGATAGAGAAAAGAAATTTTCTCTATCCACCTTTTCTGTACCATGCAGAATTTTATATACTTCAATCAGGTCCCCTCTTAAACAGCTCTATCCTGTATGTGCAGGATCATGCAGAGCCCACGTTCTTTGATGCTCACGTGATACCATTACAGTACTACTGGGCAAATCTTGCCATTACTTTGGTTCTCTAGTTCTCTGAGGACTAGTGAAAGAAAGTCTGGATCCCAAGATGAAGGCTTCATCCAGATGGGGAAAAACCCACCATATTCCCCCTAAAACAATTGATAGCCTATTACTGGAAAACGCAACGCTGGTGGCATTCGGATGGTTTGTGATGGGGGCCAGGCTAGGATTGTCATGCATAATAATTCAATGGCCGCTAAAGGTGACAAAGAGCTAATTTGGGTTTTAATTTAAAATCAAGACTCTGAATCTTGTTTTGCTCCCTGCCCTGCCTTCTGTGCATTCTCCGGCTGAATCAAGCAGTAACGACTGAACACAGTGGGCCTTTAATAACAGTGTTTCAGTATAAATGGGTTTTCAAAGGCTGCCCTGTGTGTGATAAATCCAAGCACTGCATATTTAAATTGTTCCTATTTCATCCTTTTCACAATGCACTGGTATGTAGATTGCTACAGTGCATTTCTACAGCTGGCTTTCCCCCTTAGATTCTATGCACACTTTCATCTGTTGATTATATGGTATTTATAATCCATGTAAAGCTGCTCACCTGGATCTGTGGAAGGATATATACATGACACTGTACAATGGGGCAACATTTATACTATAGTCACTTACAACTACATAGTGTCATTTTAGGAAGAAAATAACTTTGTGTGTTTGTGTGTGTGTGTGTGTGTATCTTGATAAAATATATACAAAGCTATGCCTAAAATGCTAAATTTGGAACCTGGTGCTTTCATGTACTACAGAGATTTGATTTCCCAATAATAAATGCTTTGAAATTAAATAACTGATACTGAAAGGCACTTATTTTTGCTCCAATTGAGAATGCCTCTCCCTTTAAATGAAATTCTGTGAGATACCATATGCCAGTGTTAAGGCCTTTTGTACTCAAAGGCTGTGATGTGGATTGATGGGTTTGACCTAGCCAGGCACATGGCACATGGTGATCTGGAGCAGCACCCCCACACTGGTTTTGTGCTCCAAATCAGGACCTGCTTGTTTGTCAGGAGACCTGTTTAATCAGGACGACCAGCAATCCAGATCAAGAGCCCTTTGATCTGGATTATGTTCTGTCCTATGAGGACAGAGCATACCAGTGGTGGGCAGGGCCTTTTTTGGACTGGTCTATGATGAAAAAGGGAGCCCATGGTCTACATAATAGGCTAGGCTGAAGTTGAGTGCAGCAAGGTTCTTAGTTTTCTCTCTACCTGGTTACACGAAAGAAAGGAGCAAATGACATTTTATATCCTCACGGAATTTTTGCATACTCATTCATATCTGCTATAGGATGTCTCCAGCACAATCATGGAGAGGAGTTAGAGTTCCTGTGATTTGCACCTACAATAGCACCGTGGCTATGAAATGTAGTTCCCAAAAAGAAGTGTTCCAAGTGCTCGGTTTTTCTTCCTGGTATTGGTGATAGGGGATGTATTGTATTACCGGTACCTGTCTGGACTCTAGAATGGGAGCAGTGGTTCCAGTAAATTTATGTAATAACTAAAATGGGTGTAACCTGATAAGTTGTGAATGTTTGTCCCTGGAGGTTAAATGTTGCTGAAGAGGCTATATTATTCTGTTGCCATGCTGGTATGTTTCTGTTCAGGCGGACAGGTTATCTTGATACTACAAGGCCTGAAATAACACTTCCCCAGAGAAGATAAATAACTTCTGCCTTTCAGACCATTTCTGAAATAGATTTTCTGTCAGCCATAATGTCTCCATGTTTAGGTATGAAATCTGCCACAGCTAGAAATAAA
The DNA here is from genome assembly GCA_014337955.1 of Aspidoscelis marmoratus. Lineage (NCBI taxonomy): Eukaryota > Metazoa > Chordata > Lepidosauria > Squamata > Teiidae > Aspidoscelis > Aspidoscelis marmoratus. The sequence goes on from MTQE01000401.1 coordinate 25,728,449, forward strand.
TGCTGCAGCTCATCAGAGAAGGGAGATTTGCAAAGGAAAAAAAAAGAGGGAAAAAGCAACTGACCGTCGAATCAATAGAAAGGAGAGTTTTTGAACAGGAGATAAGTTGAAGTATTGGGCTGGGCCAGGTTCCTCATTTCTGACAGAAGCAATATTGCTGGCCATTAGCAAGGCTACAATCCCTGTGCCTGTTTACATGGTGACAATGAGCTAAAAAAAAAAAAAAGACTAAAAGACCTGGCCACCCTAAACACATTGAACATTTCACTGCTTCTCAAAAGCTACATCCCCAAAAGTATCAAAAAACTCTGTCTGCATGGCAGGTAACTAGCAATCCTGCCACCAGACTGGGGGGTGCAGTGTGTATGTTCCTAGTGCCCCCCACTCTTGTAGCCTTTGAGGTTGGATAAAATGTCAGCCTGCTTCCAGTTAATACCCAGTAAAAATAAGCATTGCCAGGAAACAGCCATGGAAGTCAGCAAACTTCTACTTAGTGCTTAATCGTGGTGGGAAGAAAATGGGGCAGGTAGCTTGCCGCCCCTGCTGCCACCGTCTCTCCAGTGAGAGCAAATAAAGGTGTCCAGTGCCCTTAGAGTTATTTTGTCACTTTCTGCAGAAAAGGCACTGATGTGCAAATACCGTGCCCTGCAAGTCCTTCTCAGGTGGATTTTTGGGGGCATAAAAATGCAGCCAATGCTTCTAAAAGAGAAGAAGTCAGTTTAGTGCTTCTGATTTGGATAACAAATATGAGACTTCTCAAGTGATATCCACACTAGGATGGTGTCTGGTACTTGCATGGAATGGAAGAGCCATCCCAGGGTTGTGAGCATGTGATCCTGTGCTGTGTGCTCTGCCAGAGCTTTGAGGGATCAATACTGCTTGCAGCTGTCCAAAACATGGCCAGAACTGGAAGCATGGTGGAAACATGCCACATTTTTGGCCCCGGGCAATGCTTCCAGCCCCATTCCCCCCATCAAGCTTCTTGGCTGCCATATCCATTTCAAAAGGTGGGCAGGAACTGAATACTCCTGGCAAAGTGACTTCCAGGAGCTTTGAACAGGCTTAACTATAGGTTTCCTTTGGTGGGAGCTGGGCGAGATTGAGAGCTGAAAGCGGATGGAAGTGTTGGCCACACAGCCCTACAGATGCCTCCTCTGGGAAACGTTGCATAGATCTCTTCTTAGGTTTCCTTCTCTTTCCTTTCCTGGAACAGTTTGGTAATTTCTAGTGGCTATAACCCAGTAATGCCAGGAAATTGGCTCCCAATTTTGATGCCCTTCCCAGAAAGAGGTACAGGAAACCACTTCTGGTACCTTTGCCAAGAACAAGTGCATATATGCGTCCATGAAGTCACTGACAACTGAGTTTAGGAATGGTTGGATTTACCTTCCCCAAAAAGGATTGAGAGGGCTTGGGAACATATCTTCATTGTGTCCCCTATCTTTCTTACTCTCTACCTTTGTCTCCCAGTGGGTTAAATCATGGAGCCATTTTTCCACATTCTATTCGAAAAATAGAATAGGAAAAATTCAGTTCTGGCCGAATACACTTCCCACCCCCACCCCCCAGATTTGGGGGGTATTTGTATATGAGCACAGATATTCTATAGGTTTGTTAAGAACAAACCAAACAGCAAACTGGACAACAATCCAAATAACACAGTGGCTGTGCGCCTATTCCAGTAATGGTGAACCTTTTGAGCTCGGTGTGTCAAAACGCACAAGAAAACTTAGCTTAATTAACGTGCTGTGTCACATCTAGAAATATCCATAATTTTGTGATATTTGCAGCTCTAGTAAAAAAATATTTTTGATATATGTATTTTATTAAAAGCAAAAACAATTCTTTACATTAGTGACTTTTGTTGCTGAATTTTGTTTGCTAAATCTTCAATTGAAAGTTGGTATTTCGTACACTTCAAGAACAAGCAAGCACTACATGCCCAGGTGCCAGGGTGACCAGGTGTGTCACCCAAAAGGGCTTGGCGTGTCACCTGTGACACACATGTCATAGGTTGGCCATCACTGGCCTATTCCATAGCAGGAATGTGCAGGAGCTGAAATTTAGTGATTTGGTTTGAATCAAACCAAACTACCATTGGTTTTGCTCCATTCAAACAATAGCTAGATTTTTAGCAAGAGATAGGGTGGTTCAATTTGCATTTCAACCAAGCAAACCACAATGAACTACTGGTGAAACACTCTCGGTTTGTTAGGCCACCCCTTGTTCAGGTTGGAGCCAGGCTATTCAAACAGCAACGTGTTTCAGTTCACATTGGAACAAGTCAAAGAACCAGTTTGGCACATCTCTACTCCGCGCTCATTATTTTATGATGTTTCTCAAAGGGAGAGAGGGAAGTGTTTTTTACCAACATGCTGCCTTCCACAAAAAGATGCAAAAATGGCCCAAGGAGCTTACAATAAACTCGTTTAACCAGCTCAGAAAGCACAAAGAATGCTTGCAAGGGCTGGCTTCCTTTAGCATCCTTCTGAATTTCCAAATCATGCTTGTGTTGCACTTGGAGAAACACCGGCATTGTGGACTATACATTTACTTGGCAAAGAGCACATAGCGGAGCGGTGTTAACAAAATGTTTCTGATTCCCCAGGCTCCTAAGTTTTCTAACCAGCCTTCTAATGAGAGTCCAGGCCAAGGAATCCATGGGGTCTGGCTGTGAACAAAAAGCTCTTAGGAATGACTGCTCTGGCTTCCAAGCTCTCATTACAAAATACTTAAAGGGGATGAATGCTCTTTGCGCGCCCCTGCAACACCTCACCGTGCAAGACCAGAATGGAACACCCAGAGCAGGGGACTCCTTTATTCCTACTCAGCTGCTGAGTGGCAGCATCTCCTGCAAGCAAACGCTAATCTCTTGCTCCCCGCTCCCCTCGGCCACACTTGCGGTCCTTCATTTATTACAGTTATTACTTTTGCGAGCCGAGGTTTTGTGCCGGTGTGCTGCCATTTATATGCCAGCAGCCACACCTTGTGTGCCTCCTGCCCCGCCTTCCTCCCCCTTTACCCATTGTTCCTCAAAAGCTACTCAAGGTACACGGTGCTTGTTCTAGGCAGGCAAGTGCCGCACAAGGTTTTCATTATACATCTTGCTATTTCTCAGAAATTTTACATAAAGGACTTTCTTTTTTCTTTCTTTCTTTGAAATGGGCTGTCAGGTTTTTTTTTTTTTTTTAAGCTGCACAAGTTAACTAGAGCTAGCCAGACCCTTCAAAGTTTTCCTGTTCTAGGGAAGAAGAAACACATGCTAGCCATTCCTTCCCCCAGTGACCTTGTGCCTCCCCCCTCCCCCAAGTCACTTGTGGTCTGCCTGAGGAAGTGGAGGGATCACATTCAAATGGGGCAAGTGCTTTGCATTGGTGAAGTTTAAGCTTGGAGGACATTTTGACTGCAAAAAGCTTGCTGCAGAAATTCTCGGCCAGGCACCAGGGGAAGCTGATTATAATTGAAGCACAACACCATTCTGCTCTGCAGTTTAACCTCTAACAGCATGGCAACAGTAATTTCAGTTAAAGAATTGCCCAAGCAGGTCTGACAAGAGTGAGAGTCAGTGGGCATGGAGTTTGCTCTGTCTTGTGCGGGGGCCGATGGAAACAAAAGCTGGAACACTGTAAAAATTCATGTCAGTCCCACACACATCGCAGGCATCGATTTTCCACTTAAATCAGCTGGGGGGAGAACCAATGGCAAGAACCAGTGGTAGTCAGGCCCTTTAAAATCCCACTCATCTCAACCGTACAATGGAGGATGTATTTTAATATCACTATGAGAAACAAATGTGAATTTTAAAAGATTGCATGGGTCATGCCCAATTCAATCAAGGGAGGGTGTTAATATAATGCTTAGGAATAATTTGCAATGCAGCAAACCCCCCAGAGGACTTACAGATGCATTTCATCCAGTATTTCATTTTTAAGCCATTGCATTCATTGGTGGTGTCTCAAGGACAAAGTTCCTCAACTAACTTTAAGCAAACATTTTAGTTGGCTTCCTAGGATCTCACCACAAACGATCCATTTCTGAAACACTTAGGGGACATCTGCATGGGAGCTAATTGCTTTGCTATTGATGCAGTTTAAAAAAATCCGCATTGTAACTCGCAATAAAGCGACCCCATGTGGTTTGGGGCAACGCGGATTAAAATCGCACTTTCCTGTCCCCAAGGAAACAGTTTTTTGTAAGCCCGCATCCCCCCCCCCCCGGAGCAATGACAGGCTCCGTTCAGCTGTCAAATTCAGCTACCGGCATTCATGTAAAGAACGGCAGCTGTTTTAATGCAAAAGCAAAGCAGCAATCTCCTCTTTCTTTCACAGCGTGTCTCTCTCTCCCTTCCCTCCCTCCCTCCCTTGTTTCTCCCCCCTGTAAGCTTCACATGTGTGTGTGCATCTGTCTCTTTCCCTCCCTTTCTCTTGATTTCTTCTTCCGTGTGTTTTCTCTGCTGTTTCCCCCCCCATAAGCTTCACATGTGTGTGTCTCTTTCCCTCCCTTCCTTCCCTTCTGTTTCTCCCTCCCTGTAACCTTCACTCGTGTGTGTGTCTGTCTCTTTCCCTCCCTCCCTTCCCTCCCTTCTGTTTTCTCTTCTGTTTCCCCCCCCGTAAACTTCACTCTTTTTCTCCATGTGGTTTTCTCCCCCCCCTTGTCTGAGCCTCCAGTCACTCAGGCAAGGGCTTCCTTTAGCTCAAATGCGTAACTGACAGGTGCTCTGTACTCAGCTAAAATCATTAAAAGTGGCTGCTTTCACTCTTCTCACCATTCTAGCAGGGCTCTCTCTCGGGGGGTGAACTGATGTCAATCCGGCTTCCAATATGGAGAGAGGGGGTGGAGAGGTGGGGGCACTGGTTCAGCACGGTTCACATGGGGACGCAACCATCTGCACCCAACCCATACCTGTCCTGCATTACCAGGAATGTCATGGAGACTCTCGAAATGCATTCCTGGCCCAGTGCCCAGCCCATGCGTGCCCAAACAGAGTCCAAAATGGGGACATGACCAGAGAGGTTCTTTCTAGCCTCCTATGCAGCCAAGGTGGTGGTGGGGAAGGAAACCGGTTAAGTAATCAAGCACTTATCCAATACATGCAGAAGAAAGGGAGGGAAGCAGTGGAAATCCCCCCACCTTGAAGGGGATCTGAAAAAAACACAACAGTGTAAAAAATATCAATACTGCTGTGGTGTGGAAAGCAGCTTGTGTGTGTGTGCATGTTGAGAGAGGCCTAAACACCGTGGGAGGGGGTTTAAGCAATTGAGCACTTTAACACGAAGACAGCATGCCTCTTCTAATGTCCTTTACCCGTAAATCCCCTTTCCATTCAGGGGAGGAAAGGTATTTTTCACTCCCCTTCTCTTTTGTAGCTATTTTTTTCTGCTTGCTCTCTCCCCTTAAGTGGAGAAGGGAAGAGAAGGGAGGAACCTCTGTCTCTCAACCATCTTAACAGACAGTGCAGCTACTACCTCGGTGGTTGGTGGGCAACAGGTAAGGGAAGCATTGTGCCCACTATTCTTATCCTCCTTGCAAACACCTAATGCTTCGCTAAGCAGGAGAAGCTGAAGGAGTGACCCTTCTCTGCAAAGGAAAATGGTTATTTGGCCCATCAGTCACCCAGCAGTCCCCGTTCCCTTTTCTTGGCACACATACATGCCCATGAATACACACACACCAAGTAGAAATGAAGCAGTCCTTTGCAGCTTCCCTCTCTTTATGCTACACTTTTATTTAAGGGAGTCTCTCTATGCGTGTGTGTAGAGAATCACCAGGCAGTTGCATTCAGGCAATCAAGAGCAGAAGGGAAGGAGGAAACTGAACAAAAACAAAAAATCTTTAGAGGCAAAAATGGAATTCTTAAAATAAAAGCTTTCCTGGAAATCAGCTCACAAAACAGCCAATCAACTTGCTGGGGACAGGATTTGCTACCCAAACCAGCCCTACCAAGCAAGGAAACATTCATGTGACTGTATACTGTGCACTTAGCAGGCGCTAAACATGTCATGTCTGTGCAGCCATGGAATAGACTGTTGATCCTCTTTTAATCCATTCTTAACTTATGTCTAGATGCAGCTTAAGATACCTTGAAGCCTTGCCAGAGAAAAAGGTGCCCATTCTCCCATTCTTTGGTTGTCCCTTTTTCTGACTCCTGGCTTCAATTATGTGTTCAAACTGCTCTCCAACGACCTCCCATTTACCACCTTATCAATAGTTAAGGGTGCCAGGGCACATGAGAGGGCCTCATCTACGGTGGCCCCTAGGCTACAGAATGACCTCCCTTCTAAGTTGTGCATCTGATTTCCCCACTGCATATATTTAGATCCATGGTGAAGACACACTTTTTTACTTTAGTCTTTGGCTAAAGAAACAGCTTCTCCTCATTTTTCAGGAACTTCCCTTCATCTTTCAGGAAATTGTTCTAGTCCTATAATTGGTTTATTGCCATTTGGGAGGAGGTCTCATTGCTTTTGTTGCAGTTTGGTGGTTCATCTCAGTAAGGGTCTGTTGAATCAGACCCTTGGTTCATATAGCTCTCAGAGTGGCACCCTTTTGCACATGGAAAGCCACAAGTGGAATATAAGGACACGCCTTGCCCTGCTCTCAGTTTTTCCAGCAGAGTTGACCCTGATGGACATGACCTCTGCATGCCTCTTTCAAGTCACAGAGTGACCATAACTCATAACCCATAATGGTGGTTACTTGCTAAACTGTTTTGTGAGTAGTTCATTATACAAGGAGGAATTGGAGCTTAGTAGTAGAGCAAACTGTCTGGAAGCAGATGATCACAGGCTCAGTCTCTGTAAACCACTTCTTTATCTTTGCCAAGGATGTACTATAGAGATGCCAGTGAAGCTACTCAGGAAGTACTGAACCAGAAATCAGACCTGACTTGATGGTATCCAGAAATAACAACAAAAGGTTTGCTATATAACACAGACTGATAAAAATACACCAGAGAGCAAAGTCCTCTGCAAACTACAGTGACTGCCACAACATGTCTTTTCATTGAATCTTAGAAGGACTTTTAGCAACAGACTTATTAAGTGTGGGTGACACATGCAGTGGCCCACACTAACCCTGACTTCTAAACTATTACAATTCGACATGGGCTGCTGGTCCGTAAGCTAACATTTCTGTCTACTCATCCAATATCCCCCAGTAAAGTGCCTAAAATCTATGCCACTAGTTTGCTAATCACAGGGCGATAAAGGAAAAATGAACTCCCAGGTCATGTCCCCATGCACTATAAAGTCTGAATCGAATCTAAATTCGGCAAGGAGTGTCCCCATGCAAAGCCCCCAAACCGGGCTACATGTAGACCAAATTGCCCAAATCCATGCTAAATTTAGTCCTCTAGAAAACTGTTCTCGCTGTGATTTAGCAGTGAAGTCTACATTATTTTGGAGGGCGAGTCTGCGCATGGGGACGCTCCCGGGCTATTGGGGAGGGGATAGACTCTGGTGTCATTCACAAAGAAGCCCAAATATTTCAGATTTAGATTATTTCCTCCTCCTAAGAAAGAACACTATTTACTTTGAATTACAAGGCCTAAACAAAAACCTAAGTACAAGGGAATCATGTAAATGTCATGTGCCTGGAAGGTTGAAATCAGGTCAACTAGTCATTGATCTCACAGGCTGGAATTTCCACGGACAAATTACCATTTGCATGTGTGTCTCAAAGTGTCAATTCTTGGTTGCACAGGCGGCTGTCATTTATCTTGTGTGAACTTTGAATATGATCATTTGAGCTGACAGCATGTTATTACCAACAAGCTCCAAAGGAGACTATTAGCAAGCAACATTTAGGCAATAGGAGTGGCCATGCATCACCACAGGATACCACTGAACAATAACTAATGAGGTTAATTCAGGATATGGAACTATTTATTCCCAATTGGAGATACCAGGGGAAAGAGCTGGACAGGACCAGTGATAACTACACAGGCGAAATTGGATTCTAATGGTCATCTTTGCATTCTTTCTGTTGGTATCATGCAATGCACATGCTTCCTCTCCAAACATTACTTTCCCTTGCTGTTAAAGGGGGTGTAAATCTTACCTGTTTGCCTTCCCTATTAAAGGCTTTGTAATGCCCGTTTGCTGTTTCACAGCAAGAGCATGAGCTTAAGGATGAGATCTGTCACTAAAAATAAAACAGAAGGGTAAGGTGAAGCAGAGGAAGACAAAGAACAAAATGGATGTATGAAATGAAAAGGATTGCTGGGGATGTCTCTGGAAGAACCATGAGACTTTACTAAATATAAGGCAAATAACAAGCATTTGCCCTTGTAGTCACCAGAGTTGAACCCAACTCAATGCCACCTAACAACAATGACTAAAATGACAATAGATGTTTAGCTATCATCGTTTCAAGGTTTCTGAAATGAAAATGACTGTGTTTGGTCTAGTGGTTAGGGAGCCAGGCTCTCATCTGGGAATACAGGGTTTGAATGCGCACTTCTCCATGAAGCCAGCTGGGTGACCTCGGGCAAGTCACAGGTCTCTTCTGAGCTATCACAGGGGGGAAGCTGCTGCAGGAACTGGGAGATGTGTGTATGTTTGTGTGTGTATAGGCGGCGGCAGCAGCAGAGTGAGCCAGCCAGCCGGGGTGCTTTTTTGGGGGGCAACCCGTGCTGGGGATGGTGGGTGTGGAGGTGGAGCGAGCGAGCGAACGAATGAACAAACGAACGAACGGGGCTTGAGTTACTGCCACCACCATGTGCCCTGGGCAATGGGGAGAGAGGGGTGGGAAAAGGGTGCAGAGGGGAAAGAATTGCTTTCCCCAATCCGTTTCTGGAAGCGCTTTAAGTGTGGGGACACAATTTGGGGTTGGATGTGATTGCCAGATGCTCCTTTGCTTCATTTTAACGTGTTTTAGATAGCGTTGTAAATAGCGCTGTAAATTGCCTTGCATATTGCATTTTATTCCTTGAATGGGAATTCATCCGAAGTGTTGTTAAAGGACTTTGGTGATTGAAGAGTGTGGTTGAAATATGAAGATATGTTGTATAAAAAAGGGGGGGTAATGAATATGATATAAAAACAAGAGAACGATTAAATCAAGAAGGAAAAAATATACAATGGTTTTCCTACGTGCAATTAATGAATGGGAAAAACAGGAATGGGAGGTAAAATTAAACAAGGCTGAAAAGGGTATGATTGGTATGATGTATAAAATATTGCTT
>MTQE01000401.1:25738427-25754912 GCA_014337955.1 Aspidoscelis marmoratus
AGAAGAGATACCAACAGGAGAGGAATGGCTAATCAAGATGATGGACTTGGTAGAAATGGATAAACTGACCAATCTACTAAAAGATAGAACAATGGATAAGTTTGTGGGAGACTGGTCCCCATTCATTAACTATCTTGCAGAGCTAGATTTAATGACTGATGGGCTCAAGTGAAGACCAAGAGTAAACAGGAAACGATGGAAAGAAAAAGATGCGGAGTAAATAAACAATGGACAAATAATACAGAAGTCAGAAGAGTGGAGGAAGTCAAAGAGAATCTTTAAGTAATGTAATAATTGGACAGGAGAAAAGATTGGAAGAATTTCCTTGTTCCTTTGACTTGGTATGATGCTTTTATGATGAGTTATTTTATTATTTTTATTTGATGTCCCAGGCATTGTAATAGTAGAAACAAGTGGCTGATCAAACCCTAATTCCGCTAAGCACAGTTTCATTAATCGTTACACTTTTCTTATTCTTAGCAATCCTTTACAGAGAGTTTTTGATGTTACACGTAGTCATTGCTTCTATACTGGAGGCACTTGACATTTTTTTGTAGTTAACATCCCAGCTCAGCTTCTATACTTGTAAAATCTCTAAGGATCTCACTCTCTCCTTCTTTGTGTGTGTTTCTACAAGGAACACAGGGTGTTTCTTCCTGACACTACACATTAATGATAGGGTTCAAAAACCATGGGTCTAGCAAAGTTATTGTTTTATGTATGGAATCCCTGTGCTTAAGAAGAAAGGAGAAGAACGGTCTACCCCAAAAGTAAAACAAACAAAAACATCCATCTCAAGGTGATACAGGTTATGCATAAATGTTTCTAAAGGCAAGCATAAATCCATTCACAAATCCAAATGTTAATGACATTTAAAACAACATCCAATTTGAAGCTTCTGAAATTTAAATGTAATCACCTTTTCTGCCTTTCTTTTCTACTTTTTCTTTGATTGAAATACATTTCGTTATTGTCTGTTCTTTCTAAGCAGAAGGGCTGCCACCAACTAATTCTTTCTTTCTTTCTTTCTTTCTTTCTTTCTTTCTTTCTTTCTTTCTTTCTTTCTTTCTTTCTTTCTTTCTTTCTTTCTTTCTTTCTTTCTTTCTTTCTTTCTTTCTTTCTTTCTTTCTTTCTTTCTTTCTTTCTTTCTTTCCCTTCCCCTTCCCCTCCCCCTTCCCTTCCCTTCCCTTCCCTTCCCTTCCCTTCCCCTTCCTCTGCAATATAATAAAGCATATTCTGATTTTGGCAGTGAAAGAACAGTGTATATCAAGGTAACCCACAGCTGGGTTTTCCTCGAGAGATAAACTCTTAGTAGAAGACAATCTATCATCTTTAATTGATCCAGCAAGTTTCTGAAGGCACTTCCACAGTGGATAGGTTTGAGAAGTTTACTTTTTGGAAACATCTCTATAGGAATTTTCAGTTGATTCAGTATCCATCTACTGCTAGACCTTACAAGCAGGTAACTATCTTCTTATGCCCCAAACTCTGAATTATTTTTCTTCTACTTTCTTCTCTCCTATTTAGCTACTACAAAGCACAATCTCTACCAGCAATTTTATTTCCCTAAAAACTATCCCAGGGTAACAGCAATGTATTAAAGAGTTGTACCATATTTTCCTGCTTCACTCTGTAATGGCTACAATGACACTAGTTCATAGGTTAATGAAGTGGCCATAATCTAGATCTTCACATTCAGGCAGCACACTCAATTGATAAAAAACACATATTGGTTTCAACATTTTGCCAACATCTTAAAACCAGACACCCAGTGAGGTCACTGCATCATGCACAGTATGGCACAGAGAATTTAATTTTTACTGATCCCCAGCCCACCCTCTATCAGAGAGCCTGTAACCATTCAATCAAGCAAAATAAGGTGACATAGGATCACCCCGGGGCAGGGGGGACACGTGAGTGCTCTATATGTGGTTGCCTTCTACCCCAGCTGCCAAAAGGGATGAGCTTAATACAGAGCAAGATCTGAAGTTGTCTCCTTCTGGAGAAACTGATGTGGAGGGTGTGTCCAGCTTGTCACCCTGGTTCTGACCCTAAGACTGGCATTCCAAGCCACATATGCTGGATGCAGCCCAACTTCCAGACTTAGATTTGGTCCTGGTCAGCATGCTAGATGGGAATTAGGCTTCTATGGGATTGTTCTGCCCACAGAAAAGGTCTGACAGCTGCAGAGGGCTGCTTGGCTTTGCCCATTCACCCCAGCAGTGGCTCACTTCCACACACAGTCCACCCAATCCAGACCTCATGGGAATGCAGTCTGTCTCTCTCAGCTTCTAAAGGATATTCATTTTAATTGGGGTTCATATTTGGTTTTGGAACCAATGAGGAATTGGTCATGCTGGGCAATGACCACAGACCACTGTGGTCTGAAATAAAAGCAATAGTGAGTAATCATAATAGCAGTGACCATAATGATGATGAAAATGACTGCTGTCATGATTATTACTGATAGAGAACTGGAGCAACTTCAGCAAAACATCCAATCTGATCAAGAGATTCCAACAAGCAGCAACTCAGGTTCTACCTGAACAAAGGCCAGAAAGCACTCAGAAAGGTTGTTAACATTACAATGCCAGCAGCTGACTGAAAGGCAGAAATATCTGAACCACAAGATTATTAGATACATGGAAGAAAAGAATGCCATTGATTGCCTGCACCAAAGACCAACCTTGCATAAGCATTAGCCGATCTCTGCAAGACAACAGGAGACCTTAGGTCTACATTTTTACAGGAGATCAATCAGCTTATGTATAATGCAGTTGCAGTGATTATATTGCTCGGATTGATTACAAAAAGGCTTTTGACTAGTTACCATGTGATTGGATCTTAAAAATGTTTAGAGATGACAGGAGTTAGTGATAAAATGACAATGTTCATTAAGAAGGCAATGAGCTTGCAGACAACGGAGCGGATAGTGAATGGTGAAAGGAATAGGCCAGGTCAAAATTGGAAGAGCCGTATTTCAAGGTGACTCGCTCTCACCATTAGTGTTATTTATTACATCTATGACACCACTGACAAAGATATTAGGCTTCCAAGATATTACCAAAATGCTTCTATCTTTTTTATGTAGATGATCAGAAATTATATGGAAACTCAGCACGTGAAGAGCTGCTGATTAATATATTCTGAATACACAATAACGATATCGCAATGGGATTTGGGTTAGACTGAATGTGCAACAGTGGCCATTAATGGAGGAAAAATGAAACAGTGAAGGAATTAAGCTGCAGAATGTGAAAGTCATAAAGAGCCTCATGCCAGAAGAAAGTTACAAGTACTCAGGTATCCTCCAGCTGGACCACATGAGGCACGGAAAGCTAAAATTTGGGTCAGCAAGGAATCTATCCAAAGAGACAGAAAATTCCCAGAATTCAATCTGAATGGTGGAAACACCATCAAGGCCATCATTGCCTAGGCTCTGGGTTTTTAATCTGTGGTGTGTGGACCCTCAGGTGTCTGTGAAGTCCTCATGGGGCAAGGTGCATGTCGCATGGGATGGGGTAGCCACTGGGAGCTGAGCTGCAGTCTCAGCTCTCGTTGGCTCTTCTTGCCATTCCATCCACACTGGTGGGAAGCTTTGAATTTACTTAATGCTGCGCAGCGAGTATTGCTAGATCAGCATTAAGTAAATTTGCAGCAGCATTTCTATAAAGCGACGCCACTGCCAAGTATCGGCCGCCATGTGTGATGGCTCAATCTTGGCTGCACATTTTGATGTGCATCATCAATTAGTCTGGACGCAGCCTTGAAGAAATGTTGAGACATGGGCAAGGACAGTCTATGGTGGGGGGAGGAGTGGTCTATGGCCGTGGCTTGGGGAAATAAAAAATGAAAGTAGTTCTGGAGTGACAGCGTCTAATGGTATGGTATTTTTTGAAGATACTAGCTGTATAAAGTGAAGAAAGTGCTGACCTAGGCTATGGACCTTTCTGCATTTACTGGCAGTCTGGTCTACAGCAGCATCCAATCTTCTTCAGGTCCGTCTCCTCTGCATGCAGGCTATTCCATACCCATTGAGCAAGGCCCAGGACAGGCAGCCAAAATGTGTGGTTGATGCCTCTAAACAAGCATGTTAGCAGCTGACTTGTATACTACAAGCTAGGGCTTCCAAATTGGCACCTGAACTACAAACAACAAATTCTCACCTTGCAATACAAATATATACCGGTAAGATGCATAGGCCCCACACTGTGCTCATCTTTCACGGCAGCACAGAAGAAAGCTAATTCAATGCTGGGAATGATTAGGAATAGAAAATAAGTCAGTAAGTGTCATTTTAGCTCCTTATAAATCTATGGTGAGGCCACATTTGGAATATTGTGTACAATTCTGGTCACCACACCTCAAAAAGGATATTGTGGAAATAGAGAAGGTGCAGAGAAGGGCAACCAGAATGATTAAGGAGCTGGAACACCTCCCTTACGAAACCAGGCTGCAACGTCTAGGCCTCTTCAGTCTGGAGAGACGGCGTTTAAGAGGGGATCTGATTGAAGTATATAAAATTATGCATGGTATAGAAAAGGTGGATAGAGAAAATTTCTTTTCTCTATCACACAATACTAGAACCAGGGGGCACTTTATGTTGCTGATGGGTAGGAGAGCTGGATCCGACAAGGGGAAGTATTTCTTCACCCAGAGGGTCATCGGTTTGTGGAATGTGCTGCCGGAAGAGGTGGTGACAGCTACCAGTCTAGATGGCTTTAAGGTAGGGTTAGACTAATTCATGGATGACAGATGTATCAATGGCTACTAGAATGAATGCCTAGGTGCATCTTTCAGACTTGGGGGGGGGGGACCGGGGCACTTCTAAGGCCATTTGTTGGGATTCTAGAGCAGGAATAGGTTTGTCCTTGTCTCTGCTTGAGATGCCCATGAGCATTTGATGGGCCACTGTGTGCGACAGGATGCTGGACTAGATGGGCTGTGGCCTGATCCAGCAGGGCTTCTCTTATATTCTTATGACGCCTGTATACCTCAAAAGTCCAACCTCCATAGGGTGGTTGTCTGACACACATCAGTGCTTTATTAATTCCCTCCCCTCATTTTCCAGAGTTACTAAACAATAACACCATATTATACTCCATATTTTAGTTATTTATTTTAAATGTAACTTTTACAGATTTGAAAGGTGAGCTTTCTCGTTCATTGCTTGATTATTCAGAATGGTGCCTAAAGGCTGATAGAGGTCATGGGGAGAGGTGGATATACGGTGGTGCACCAATGCAACCACCTGACACTCTAGTGAAAATGACAGTGTGGCTGAGTTAGCATGGGGACAACTGTTTGATGGTTGCCTCATTCCTAGAATATGAGGTTGCATACAGCAAGCTTGGTGAGGGTCATCACTGTGGCATTCCACTCTCAAGGACACCTTAGAGGGCAAGGAGGGCTGGCTTGAAGCTCTGTGAATTTGTCAAGGAACTGTCACTTCCATGCTGGCTCAAGAAGCTTCATTTGACTACAGCAAAGGTCAGATCTTACTATCCTACTTCTTCATCTGGATGTTTCATTGGTTATCATTTTCACACAACAGTTACTTCTTTCAGTACTCATTTTTGAAATCTTACCTTGGTTTGAAGCAATACCACACCCACCCCAAAGGAGCTGCTTCCTTTGGAAATCAGCAGGCATGAAGCTTTCACTCACAGGTTCTCCTCAATCCTACCTCAGGCCCAACAGAAGAACAACTTGCAGTGTTTTGCTGAACTCAGTTACAAGTTCTGATGTACCATTTTATCAGGGTTGTTGTGAGTATAAAAATAGAACTGAAGAGACTGAAGATCATGGCTTGAGCTCTTTGGAAGCAAAGCAGACTATAAATGCAAAAATAAGCATAAGGCTACAGTCACACCCCCACTTCAATCCTTCTTCAGTCTGCCTTCTGCTTCAATCAGTTACACCTTTAAATTCATATCTGTCCCCCCCCCCCAACTTTCCAACCTCCATTAAGACTTTCCTGAATTTGGAATACCACAGTTCTGAAACTAGTAATATGTAACAGTCCATTTTCATCATTAAAGGAGTGATTGTGGAAAAGACTAAAGGGACTGAACCACACTATAGTGGCTGGATGCTGCATGAATTTGCCTTCCTTTCACCTAATGTGTGGTTATTATGAAGAGTTCTCACCATCCCATCCCTTCCTCTACAGCACCTCCATTTCTTCCATACCAAGTAACTTACATGCCTGCTTAGTTTCCAGAGGGAGGCAGTCTTAAGGATGAGGGACGAGGGGGTGGACTTCTCATGCACTGCAATGGCATTACTTGCATCTCAGTACTTTCTGCTTCCCATGATTCTTGAAACCTTTTTCATCCCCCATTGATTAACTTAGTGCAGAACTGCTTCTTTGCATCAGAGCAAGAGTGAGTGTAGATAGATTGATCAGTCACTGCATGGCTTTTTGGGGTTGCATGTTTCCCTACTGCAGATGGGCTTCACCACCTGTCTCCTTTGACCAGTCCTCATAACTGTACCACCATTTCCTTTTTCAAACAAATTAGCATCTTAGTGCAGAACTGCTTCTGTGCTCGAGTGAGAGGGTGAATAGGGAAATTGTCCTCTAGTGCTTTTGCACAAAACTTAAAAAATATATTGAAAGGTGTCCCCATCTATGGACGGATAAAGTATGTCACATGATGACATTTTTAGCAAGCAAGCGGAGAGGTGGAGCAAGATCAACAGATTTCAGGACTAGGGGTGTGCACGAAGCCAATTCCCCACATTTGATTTTTACTCATATTTACAGGTGAAAACCAAAAACAAATATAAGTTACTGATTAAATTCATGGAATATGCTTGGTTTAAATAAGTTAAAATGATTGGAAAGAAACAGCAATTTTATTACAGTTTGGAAACCCTTAATTGATTCATCAGACAAGATACCTTATCTCATTATCAGAGCTTCAAAAATATTCTAATTTAGCTATCTGCTCGCACAAAATGAAAACAAAATTTAATAATGTCTCCAAGATTTGCTATTGAACTTTGCGTGTTTTTCCACTGTCACTAGAAGTACCCATTATATACCCATTAATGGGTACATAATGACATTTTTGTACCCATTAATGGGTACTTAATGGGAACTTCTAGTGACAGTGGAAAAACACCCTTTATTGTAAAGTGTACATGCTGACTTTTTTTACACCTGCACATAGTTAATCGATGTAACCAAGATGCATTTCTGTTTCTACAATTGTAATTTATATGTATGTATGTACATACGTATGTATGTATTTGTAAACTTATTAAATTCAGTATTTTTTAAAAAAAATACTAATTTAGTGAGGTGTGGCCACAGCCTAAGAACTGTTTTCTTTTGAATATCATAAACCTCCAGACTAAGAAATGTAAAACTAGCAAACATTTCTGATTTTTCCAAAGAACCTTCAAAGAGAAGCATTAAAAAACCCTCAAAGGCTGCGTCCCCAAGCAACTTATTTGCCTCTCTATTTTTCCTCTACTGTTCCTCTATTCCAGCAGACTTTAAAAGTGCCATTCAATTCCGGAATAAACGTTCCCATGAGGTTCGGTAAAACATGCATTTTAAATGCAGCTACCGTCCCCAAGGAAGCGCGTTTTGTTTGCCTGCATCTTTTTCTCCCCGCCCCCTCTCTGCTTGGTAGGGTGCCGGGGAGACAACCCCTGACAAATCCAAAAGAAAAATAGCCATATTTACAAGTTCTGTGTTCATCTCCCCTGCCTGCAAAACCCACCAGAGCCATTTATCACTTGTTAAAGGCCTGGAAGGTGGACATGGCTTCAAAGACTCAAGTCATTGCCTCGCCCTTCCTTGGCAAACAGTTATTTGGTGAGGCCTGCTTAAAAGAAGTTTTAGTTGAATCACGAGACTGACTGTGCAGGAATCAGTGTGCTGCTGTTCTGGGAGATGTGTGAATGTTTAAGACTGTGTGCACAGGTGGGCAGCAGAAGCAGAGCGAGGGTGCTTTTTTCGGAGATCCTGGCTGCCAATTCCCGCCCCTTTTGCCATGGAGCGTCTCCATGCACAATGTTGCTTGGAATACCCGTGGCTTCCAAAACATGCTCTGGTAGTCTTCTTTTAAGGACAGTCTTTTTACCATGCATTTGGGTGCTCAGAGGCAAAAGTGTCTTTTTAACAGGCTTTTTATTGCTTGGGGGCGGGGCCAGAATGTCTCCAAGAATGGCATATGAGAACTTTTTAAAATGGTGCTAAAAGAGAGTAAAGTGTTCCCACATTTACAAGAGCTGGACATCTCCATTTGCAACTGTTCCTACTGCAATAGTTGCTTGCTAAAGTCCAGCTGTCCGGGAACTAAGCCATTCCCACTTAGGACATCTGTTTCAGGACAACCTCTGTGGTGCCCCGGAGCTCATTTGAGCTTTGAAGCCTGCTGCAATGGCTCTGATGGCCAGATATGAAAATTCCTGCCCTTTCAGACCCAGGAAAACCCCTTTTGGGTATACAATTTTTAAAAATATATTTGGTGCCCTTTGGTGAAAGGCGTGTTATAAATGAAGTTTTAGATTACTGTATAAAAAGCTTCCCCTAATCTCCTCTTGGCCCATGCTTCTTACCCTTCTTTTCTCTCCCCATAACATGCCCTGGATGGCTGATCTCTTTTGTTTTCGGAATCCCCCTCCCTCCCTGGCAGACTCACCATGGACTGGCAGCCAATGGCTTGCAGACAGGTGCTGGTTGGCAGAGCACCCATTTCAGTAGTCCTGATGTATATTAGGCTTCAGCAAAAGACATCTGTAGGCTTCATTTATTACTATTTTTAGCAGGATCTCAGCATGAGCTTGTTCTTCATACCAATTCAAACACATGTAAAGTGGTCCTCAGCAATCTTCCATTCTCCCAGGAAGAGGGGGAAATTACTGATTGTATATATAAAAATTTGGCATACCTAGTATATTTGCTAACATCTGTCTGTTTTTCTATCTGTCCATCTATTCAAAACTGCATGTTTAGCAATGCAACCCTTTTCTAAAATAGCCAATCAAATCCTCTGAAAATCAGTCAACTCCTGTATTTTTCATCAGAGGTCCTAATTATAGCTCAGTCCAACTGGTGGTGGGTTTTTTCCCCCCACTCTGCACAGCTGCTCAGTTTATCTGATCAAGTTGTAGAAAACCATCCAGTCTGGCTCAGTCAAAGTTTACGAAGAGGGCCTCTGTATAATCTGGATAATCCTTCCCATCAACCAATGTAACTGAAAACTGAGCTGCATTAGGTTTATGACAAGTCTGTAAATTAGAATTGGATTTTTGAATAACAGACAGCTTTCTTATTTCTCACACTCAGAAATTTCTCTGCTCTCTGCCCTGGGAGGCTGTCAGTTTTCAGAACTATAAAGTTTAGCCTCTAGAGCTTTTGCACACCTACTTCTAAGTGTACTGACATGAGCCACAGTTATACCTTACCATTTTAATCTGCATCAGGAAGACAGCCGTATGCAATGGCTGGGTTACACCTTCCTGCTGCTGTAGCTGGTAATCCTCAGCTGGTGAGGGGCGTAGGGAAGCACTTTGCTTGACAGGGAAGCATTCTGGGAGGGTAAAGGGGGAGCAAGGTGACAGGTGGGGGTGGGAGACTGGGGAGGGGCAGCGGTGATGGGATGGGATGGGGACAGAAAGTCAGGGCAAGAGGGAGGGGAGGGAGACTGAGGCGGGTGGAGGGAGTTCATTGTGATGGCAGTGGTGACGGGGAAAAGAAATCAAGGCAAGAGAGAGGTGCAGGAAGGCAGATCCAGTGACACGGAAAGGAACTTAAGGCAAGGGGGGTAAGGAGAGGGAGACTGCAATGACAGGGCAGAGGAAGGTCTGTCATGGCAAGGGGGAAAGGCAAAACTCAGAGGTGAGGCTTGCATAGGCATCAAATTCTTGGCAGCAGGGGAGCTGGAATAGTGACCTCCTGTAAGGGGATTAAAACTTTAATGTTGTGATGGCCTGAATGAGGGAAAACCTGAATAGAGGGAGAAAAATCCAGGAAAAAAATGGCTTGGCATTTGAAGATGTAACCAAATAGGTTGGAATCCCATCTGAAGAAGGATTAAAGTAGAGGTATAACCATGGCCAGGAACAACAAAGAAACGAGAAGCTCACTTAAAGTGATTTTCAACTGTGTGTACTGAAACTTAGGCTCAGACATAGCCCAAAAAAGCATCTAGGGGCAGTTTCAAGGAGCCTTTGAGGTGGGATTGTTCACCTTGAAGGTGGATTACAGAATGCAAGGGCCTCACAGACACATGTTATGTTCAGACATAACAAAAGGGGCATCTCAGAAATATAGTGTATGTTCTTCGTGCCCCCAAGCCTGCTCTAATCCACAGAATGTTCAGGCGCACCGGGGGGAGGGGGGGGACAGAGACAGACTGGTGTGCAAACAATCCCAACTCAAAGCCTTCTCTAACCTCCCTCAGAGGCACCTCAGAGGTATTTCTGATCACAGGGCCAGTAAACATGTTGGGTGCTTATTCTATAGTGTAACGATTAGCAATTCTGGCCCTGCTGACAGTTCTCCTACCATGACAGGACTTTCTTGTTTCAGGTATATCAGCACAGGAAAGACTGTTGTTTTACATCAAAGGGCGATTTTGCATTGCCTGGTATGCCGCCAGCAAGCACACTAGGAGCCTTCCTTCTGTTGGCTGATATGAAATACTGACCAGTGCAGAATTGCCCTGTGTACATGCACAGTGTCCAGAAGTGTTGCGTGTGCCATTCTGATACCATGTGAGCATCTGCTGTGCTCTGGATCCCATTTCCATTGAACCTTGGCAAGCACCATTATTCTGCTGCTCATTAGTGCCCGCTAAAAGCCAAACCCTGCGTGGGACAACAGAACAAGAATCCCCAACCCACTGTGAGGAGGGGCAAAAGGAATAAAGTCTTTTTCAAACACTTTCCCACAGCTGCCACCAGAATGTCAAAAGAGACGTGAACAGGCACCAAGCAAGCCTTCAAAAGCCTTTTCTACTAGAACTGTGACATAACCCTGCATTTATTTGGCATTTCTGAGTGAATACTATTGGTTGCTTGACCAACATCTTTCTGGGGGAAAAAAAACAAAGCAAGCAAAAACCTTTAGCTTGTTGAGGCATTTGAGTCCACTAAAGAAAAACATATGAAAATTGATGACTCAAATCCAAAGATTGGGGTGGGTGGGAGGGGGAGAAGGTCTCCTGGGGATCAGTCCTCCTGCTTTTCCAAGGCAGAAGGCAAAAACCTTAAATGAGTTTTCGCCCTGGAACACATGTCTTGACCTTTGTTAAAAAATGAAATCTATTTTATTAATTTTTTTTCTTTTTACTAAGTTCGCCCATGAAACATTAAAGATATGACTGCGGAAAAGGTCAGAGAATGTGTAGTTGTAGAAATCTTGTTTCAGTTGATATCATTTCCCTGAGGGGAATTCTCTCTCTCTTTCTGCTCCCCGTCCCTCTTTCCCCTGCTTTTCAAGAGGAATGCATGTGCCACTTTACTTCATTTTGAACATATTAATGCAAACATTGATTTGTGTTTTCAAGAGCCACAGAGAGAAAGGGAAGGACCATTTCTATGGCAGTAGGTTCAGATCTGCATTCTACAAAATGAAACACAGTTTGAAAACTAAAATTTATATCATGGGATTTAATTTTTTAGTTACTCGAACTTTTGATTCTCAGTTTAGATACTCTGTGGGATGAATTTCAGGTTCAGGCCTTCTTTCCACATTCAATTTGAAAAAGCCATTCTACACTGAGTGAGGGAAAGGAATCTGAGAGCAGGGAATGCATGGCCGAAGAGATAGGTGTGGTGTTCACATGCTCCCTGCTTGATGAGCCCATAAACATCAAAGCCAGGGTACAAATGTTCCCCAGCATTGAAGTTTCCAACTGGGTAAATGAATAACTCCATATTCCCTCCCATACCATTTTCCTTTTGAATCTTGTCTTTTTAGATTGTAAGCCTGAGGGCAGGGACCTGTCTAAGATTAATATAATATTGTAACCCGCCCTGAGACCTCTGGGTATAGGGCGGGATAGAAATATAAATAACTAAATACATAAATAACTAAATACATAAATACATACATAAATAAATATATATGTAAATAAGAGAACTACAGTCATACAAATTGTAATGTTCACTATAGCTAAGTAAGTATTGCTCTACCTTACCTTGTTTTGTAAGCGATTGTTCCTATTTTTGCTCTGCACATTGGTTGATTTTTTTTTAAAAAAACTAGTACTCCCTGTACTTCTAAAAATGCTACTAATTCCCCAAAGGAAATATAACTGGATATATGTAATGCTCACCCTATGGGCTAAAAGCAACACTGTGCTGTCTTTCAGATACCAAGTTGGTTTAATCAAATTACAATAATACAAGCTGTGTTAAGTATTCCTTGAAAGTGGCATGTTTTGTTTCTCCTTGGTTCACTCTCTGCAATATTAAACCTATTTGCCAGGCCAGATGGTCCAGCTGTTGCCTGCTTGCTGGGGCTCCTGGGACTTGGAGTTCAATAGAATCTTGAGGTCCTGAGTGAGTAGCAGGCTGCATCTGCACAAAGGAAATCTGCCTCTGTAGTGGGTTAGAAGCAGCGTAGAGATGGTTTGCAGGCGGGATCCCCTATCCACACACCAATCTGTCATTCACCCCTCTCATGAACATTCTAGATGAGAAAAGGTGCATTAGAGCTGGGATGAGAATCTAAGGGCCACAGGCTACTCTCTTGAAGGTACCTTTGAGCCACTCACTTTAGGATGCTGCATTTTAAAGAACTTTTAAGTTCTAAGAGCCAGCCGACCAATTTCATTGAGTATATGAACTACATTTCCTAGAACTGTGTGAAATTATCCATAAGAATTGTGAGTTTTAGTTTTTCACTGTGTTTATTATAAAACTAATGATTTATTCATCTGATGCACTCACGTCTGCCGATGCATGTTGTTTTATGCATATTAAAATAGAACAAACACGTTAAACTTTGCTAACAAAGTCCCCTGGAAATTAATGAGACGCTAAGCAATCTGGTCTGCTAGTCCAGAATGAATTCTATATCTTATGGGCACAACTATTCATATAGACTAGAAATAAGTCACAGGACGATTCTGCACTGGCTTGCATACCAGACCAGAAAACATTCCAGCAGTCTCCCTTCTACACGCACTGGTATGTTCTAAAGAAAGACTGTCCAGGGTCTTCCTTAGATCACATCACTGTGTGGAAGGGAGGCTCCTAGTATGCTTACTGGTCCAGCATACTTAGTGTAAAATCACCCAAAATCTAAGCACCGGCATTATTTCTAATGACCAGATATACCTTTCAGTGCTGCAAGGCACCAAGACAACTGCATGATTGCATATATGAACTCAGGAAATTAAATCGTCTCCCTCCTTCTCTCTGTTGTAGCAAATGGGGAAAACACCACTTAGGATTCTGCTTCTGACCCATCCCTGGAATCAGCAGAACATCTTTCAAAAGTATTTTCTGGGAAGACATCTGTGATGAATTTCATAGGTTAAAATCACGTGTTATTGTGGAAAGGATGGGGCTCCATCTCCCTTGATTCCAAAACTAACATAGATTTGCAACTATAAAAGGAGGAGGTTTCTAAATTCTGATTACAAGCTGCCTTTGCTCCTGCAGTATGTCTGCAGAGGAGAAGCGAGTAATCTGGTAGTGAATTCTCAAGCAGGAGTATAATCTTTATTTAAAAGGATTTTTTTAAAAAAAATCAATGGAGAAATTAATCAAACATTCAAATATTCAAATAGCTGGTCAAGAATTACATGGAGGATTAAGTATCTTTGATAGCATTGTGAAAGTGAAAGGATTCAGGTAGCACATTCCTTCTGTCTTTTCATTTGTATTTTATTTAAGTCCTCATGTACCTCCTTGGAACCTTGATATATCCAGGTCAGGGTATCATATGCTTAATAGTCTTACAAGACAGATGAGAGCAAAACCGCTATTGATTTTGTTTTAATAAAAATCAAACTTTTGGAAATTTGAAGAGTAAGAAAGGAATTGCATCCAAAGGATCATAGAAATGTCCCTTGACTCCTAAATGGATGTATTGCATCCATCAGTCACAGAGCCAATGATTTGAGGTGTCTATGGCAGCTTATGAGAACAGCTGAGGATGACACTATATCTCTATCTACAGAAGGTACAAAAACTACTTGCATTTTGAAAATGTCCAGATCCAGATGACAGAATGCAAAGATGCCTTCAGATGAAGTGTTAAATTTGCCAGAAACAGCATACAAATATTAAGCCTTAGATGTACTATTGCCCATGACCAAATCGATGGAAGATATTCCAAGAAAGCGGTCCAGGATACATTATTATTGCATCCATTCAT
Source organism: Aspidoscelis marmoratus (assembly GCA_014337955.1). Taxonomy (NCBI): domain Eukaryota; kingdom Metazoa; phylum Chordata; class Lepidosauria; order Squamata; family Teiidae; genus Aspidoscelis; species Aspidoscelis marmoratus. The sequence goes on from MTQE01000401.1 coordinate 25,752,781, forward strand.
AACAATAACAGACTTTCAGAAACAAAGCTTGTGATTTACTTGATAGGTTGTCTGAGCAGCTTTATCTACAGTTAACAAAAAACTGTAGAGATTGCCAGAGATCAAATGGGCCAGGCAATCTGTGCCCCCTGGCTATTGCTAGGCTGTTCCTATGTCCAGCATATTTCCCAGTGTCTGAAATGTTGGGACATCTATGCTTCCCCAAGGGGACAGTTTCCCTGACCTAACTGGTGTTCTGTGTTCCTCTAAAAGGCATACATGCTATGTTTATTCTGATAATGTTCTTTTCTCAGCATTGTGCCACTACTTTTAGTTAGAATGCTTAGCAACTGTTCTCTTAAATCTGGTCTCAAGTTAAGAGTTGGGCAGGGCAGCAATGTTAGCATGAAGCTTTGCAACTTACCAAAAGTTGTTCTAGGGGTGTATTGAGGAAATATCGAAGTACTGAAGCCAATAGTCTGACCAGAATTTAAAATTATGCCCCATCTTTTTTTATAAACAGCATGATTTGGGTGAATTTGATTAAGGCTGTGGTCAGTCAGCCTCCAGAGCACCTCAAAGGAAGCTTTGAGATGGGATTGTTCACACACCAGTCTGCCCCTCCCCCCTCTCTCCTAAACATTTTAGGCTAGCCCAAGGTCACTCAGCTGGCTTTGGGGAAGAGTGTGGAATCGAATGGAGGGACTACCAGACAGGAATCTAGCCCTCTAACCAGAAGACCAAACTAATAAATCACTATGGGAGAACTCTTGACAGTGCTGCCTCAGCAGTTGAAGTGAATGTGCTACATCCAGATCTACCTGGTTTGGTCTCCATCTCCATGGAGCACAAACAAAATGGCCGAATTTCACAGTCAATTTAGGTGCTCTCTGAAGGAGCCCTTGGGCAGAAACACTGCACAAGGGACACCCCCCCCCCAGTGTCCCCCTAGCTCAGAGCAGCAGCAGGTGTAAGAACAAGATGCCACTGCCAGCAACACAGCAAAGAGTGATCTTTATTAACCTGCAGGCTCTACCCTTAGCAGACCCTTTCTTAGATGGTCCTTATATGGAGCAAACAAACCACTGCAATATAGAAAGTCAGCTTGCCAAACTATTTCCTAACCATTTCACACTGGATTTCTGGCTGAATTTCAGTTCTGAGTTGTGTATAAACAGCTTGGGAGGACCACTGATAATGTCTCCTGTTGCCTTTTTCCTTTTGGCAAAGAAATACATTCGTTACCTATTGACCTTAGTGAATGGTCCCTTGATATTTGTGAGAGGTCTAAATAAATAAACTTACAAATAATGAGAGAGGGAAGAAATGGCTTTGTCTCTTGAGTAATGCCACTTCTGTGGCCTCCTACAGGCAACATCTGCAGAGGTATCTCTTGATATCCACGAGTTTCATTATTCCTGAGCTATGAATAGAGAGGGTTGCAAAGCCTGTCAGCTTCCTGGCTGTGCTGTCTCTCAATGAATACCTGTCTGAAACATGCATAGCATTTGAATATGCCCAGCAATACCTCTCAAGGGACAGGCAGAGCATCGGCTGCACATGTCATTTTCTAGCTGCTCAGCATACAATCCACCGGGTAGGATTCGCTGCACATGCCCCAGGGAAATGAATGGGAAATCTGCAAAAGCATTTGCCTAGTGTTCTTGAAAGCTGCATCCAGACAGGGTCAAAAACCTGAACCTCTTTTGGAATAATATTTGATTTGCCAGATATGACAAGGGTGCTCCCAATACAGTCCTGGAATATAGACCCAATATCATGGGTTTAAGGTATGGTGTGACATGCTGAAACATGGAACATTAACCTATCTTCTGGGCAAAGTGAAATAATCCCAGGAGTGCTTTGTTCTGGAATATCCAAAAATAGCAGAATAGGTAAATGTGGTCTGGAGTCTCAACTAAAGACACTGTTATGGTTAGTCAGGCAAGAACCACCAATCAAATATAATTTAAGTAATCAGCAATATATATTGTGTTTAACCACAGAAAACACTGTTGATTTAGGCCATCCTCACATCTTCTCTTTTCAGTCCATCTTCAGATCTGACTGCTCACGCCTTTTCATGCCCATCCATTTTATTTATGGTCTTTCCATTCAGGAAAGTCCAAATGGAGGGTGGAAAGTCCACAAAT
>MTQE01000401.1:25755029-25768811 GCA_014337955.1 Aspidoscelis marmoratus
AGCAGTCAGACCTGAAGACGGACTGAAGAAGGTTTAAAGTGAAGGTGTGATCACTGCCTTTGTGATCTTTTATTAATAAAGGCTTTCTAGCATGGCCAAGCTGCTTCTGCCTATGTTCTTGTTCTGAAGCTTGGAAATTATCTTGACACCTAGCATACATCCACACAGAGGTCCATTCTGCACTTATTGCCATTTAAATCAGATCAGTCCTGCCCTCAAGAGGCAAGAGATAACAAATCTGGTTCTTCATGCAAGAGAAGCTAGATGCAGGTCCTGTCCCCAAGCAATTTAAAGTCTGCTAAAAATCCTCTTTTGCCTCTGAGCTCCCCCATGCCAGGGTTTTTTAGGAGCTTCCAGTGCTCCAAAACGAGGAAAACCTGCAACAAAAAAAGTGCCCTTTAAATAAGACTTTCAGAGCTCTTTTTGGAAGTTGCGGGTTTTCCTTGCAACATTTACCTTGGGGACGCTCCATGGCAAAAGGGGCGGGGATTGCCGCCTACAGAGACAGCAATAACACAAGCAGCTTCCCTTTCTAAAGCTCAGAACTAAAGAGCCAGAATCGTGCAGAATTGCAACATTGTTGCAATCGCTATCAGGTGTGAAGAGAGTAGATTATTGCTACTGTATGGGGTGGATTTTGACAGCAATAACAGGGGAAAGTGGTGAGAGTGAATGAGCGATCGTGCGCTGTACAGGAAAAAACATCTTGCAGCCATCATCACGCAGCTTCTGCAGCAAGAGCCCAAGGACTGGGAGGAGAGAGGGAGAGAGAGAGGGGGGCGGAAGATCTGGGAGATGAACAGAGAACTGATGGCTATTTTTCTTTGGACTTGTCGGGGGTTTCTTCCTGGTTGTGGCCGCGCCGAGTGCAGTCCCTCCCCATTCCCACTGGCACCCTATCAACAAGAGCAGGGGCGGGGAGAAAAAGATGCGCGGAAAGAAAACACAGCTCCCATGGGGACGGAAGATGCATCAAAAACACGCATTTTGCTGAGCCTCATGCGGACGCTTATTCCTGATTTGCATGGCACTTTTAAAGTTTGCTTGATTAGAGTGATAGTAGAGAAGCAAATAAGTCTTTTGGGGACGCAGCCGCAGTAAGGTTAAACATTAGTGGTTATTTCATAACTGTAAGAATTGCAAAGCAGAAGACGAAGAGCTGGCTTTTCTACCCCACTTTTCTCACCCATTTAAGGGGACTCAAAATGGCTGACAGAGCTTTCTATTCTTCTCCCCGCAAAATGTGAATCTTTAAAATCTGAATGCAGCATAACCCGATTCGAATCTGATACATTCAAATCTATTTGTTCAAATGTTAGATATGAATGCCGACACCATTCGTATTTAAAGATACAAATAACAACAACATTCGTATGTGTTATACATGTCTTTATGCATTTCATATGCATTCCATTTTATCCTGTATGCATCCTGTTTTCATTTCGTATTATAAGCGTGAATGCATACAGATACGTATGATATTTGTACAGATACGTATGTAATACATACGTATCTGTACATTCGAATGATTCGAACGAATGTTTTGGAACATTCAAAATTCGTTTGAATATTTAAATTCGCATATGAAGATATTCTATTTGAATGTCCACATTCAATCAAATTTTGAATGTTCAGAACATTCGTGCACATCCCTAGTGTCGGTCTAGATGATTCTAAATCGCTTTCTGTACAGATCCTTAATTCAGATTAAAGGTCTGAGTAGTACACATCTAGATCTCGTAGATCTGCAGGCCACATCCCCTGCTGGTCTGCAATGTCTGCATTAGACAGACTATGTTCCTGACCAGGGGGGCCTTCAATCAGAGTCACTGGTAAACCTGTCTATCAGCAGGACCAGCAGTCCTGATCCAGAACATGGGAGAACACCTCCTGTATGTCGGGCTACGAGGGGATGCCACTGAAATGTGTCCTCCCCACAGCCCACAGAGTGTGTGAGTGCAGCTGCAAAGCTCATCTAAGCTACAAGGCTGTGGCATCGTATGGATCAACACTGTCATGCAGACAATGCTGACCCTGGCCATGCCTCCCCTTGGTTGGAATGGCCATCTCTGCTTTCCTTTGGTCCCATTTGGTCACAATATGTTCTTGCTCATTATAGCAAACTGAAAACTTGAATTCAGCACCACGTTAATTATCTGAAAAATCCTAATAAATTGAACTGGGCAGTAAAAATGGGGCAAACTGGGATGCCTTTGCATTACAAAGCTCTGAACCAATTTTGAAACGGACCACTAGTACTTGAAGTGCAGATGGTCAGGTCCGGCCTGGTTGGATCACCATGGCAATGACTGTGGCAACTTCTGGCACACACTGGGTCGGTGCCATAGTGATTGTGATGCAGCATGTATATGTGCAGTCACCCAACCAACATGCAGCAATCACACAAAAAAACAAAAAAAAAACTCTCCACCACTTCAAAGGATTGGGATTTCTTCCAGACACTATGGGATACTGGAGGTGGCAAAAGTGCAGAGTATCCCAGAGCAAGTTCCCCAGGTAAGAAGGAAATGGCTTCTATATCCTGCTTTTCTCACCCATTTAAGAGGAATCAAGGCTGACAAAGCTTCCTATTCTTCTCCTCATAACAGACACCCAGTGAGATGGGCCTGTGGGAGCTCAGAAGAGGGCTGTGACTAGCCCAAGGTCACACAGCTGGCTTGTGGAGGAGAATCAAATCGAGCGACTACTAGACATGAGTCCGGCACTATAACCACAAGACCAAACTGGCCCTCTGTCTCTATTCCTTAAACATAGCTTTTAGGTTTCTTCCCTCATTTGTTCTTTGGATAATAAGTTTTTAAACTAATTTTAACATTTTGCTTCTCAACAGCTACTTCTTCAGTGGAAAGTTTTTTAAAAAAGAAAGAAAATACACCAAAGTGGCTTTTCAAAATTTCACATTACATCAGAAATTTCTTTATATTCCTGAATAGGCACAAGCTTTGGGAGTATATTTTTAAAAAATCTTAAGTTGTAGAAATGTGGGTAAGTGAGGTAGAACAACCTGATACTTTTTAAAATCTACATTCCAGATGGGTTTTTACTGAATTATAACATAAATGTAATTCATTGATGTTAGTCAAAAATTACCCTGATAGCATCATGCCGCATTATTAAGCAGCAACAATGGTTGGATGGGTGGCGGAAGCAAGAATTACAGTGCATATTCCATTATACAGCATAGCCATCAGGATAAATCAAAGTGAAAGTACACAAAGAATGGAAAGAACTCATTAATCAGAACATTAATAACAGAATATAACAGAATATAATACACCTGCCATTCAGATCCGATATTTATCTCTACGCACCATACATTCTGCTGAGGAGACGAAAGGCAAGATTAATAAAGTGAAGCAGAACATGGCGGGGCAAGTATTCATCCACGTGAAATCACCGTATTATGGCTGTTCTCAAAACCCACCAATGCAAAGCCCACTATTAATATGAAATAAGATTTCTATCATGAAGTGATACAGCAGTGTATACAATATTTAAAATTTCAGGTGACTTTATTGACATGTACCTTTACATTTAGTGTGTATTTTCAGGATCTCATTCATAAAGTCTGCTTATGGATAGACAACTGAATGTAGCCAGTTCCATGAGTAAAAAGTACAGTAACCATGATCCTTATATAATATTCTCATCTCATTAGTACTCATTAGTACTGGGTGACACAATGTGAAACTTCAAGGATGCACGTTTATTTAAAATATTTGTATACTAAGAACGTGAGTCCCCATCCCCCTTGGAACTGGGCCACAGCCCATCTAGTTCAACATCTTGTCTCACACTATGGTCCACCAGTTAGTCTGGGTATCTCAAGCAGAAGACGAGGCAAAACCTTGACTCCCTGCCCTTAGAGACATCCTGCTTTCTCTCCAATCTGCATGGTACATCTTTGATAATTAATCATTGCATATCGGAACACAAACCTGCCTGGCTTTCTACACCATGTCTACACCAAGCCCAACTTTGTACTTTTCCTTTTCTAGGAACTTTTGAAGTTAAAGTTACACATTGGTTGAACTATTGTAGTGGTTACTATAATCATACACATTTCTTGAGGAGGATGTCAACAGGAAAGACACTGCCAGCAACTGGCAAGCAATGCATACAGACTCACGATCACATTCATACCTGAAAGGTGCGCAACTCTCCCCATCGTGCAGAACTTTGAGAGGCTTATTGTGGGAAACTGGGACCAAGGAAAGTATTCCCAGTGAGGAAAGACCCAAATAGTCTACCCTTGTTCTTAGCCAATCGTGATTCTAGCAATGAAGGATATTGGCTTTCAGTCTCTTGAAAGAATATTATAGGATATTAGTGAAATACCCTAGGATTATCGAACAATCAATAGAAAAACCAAGAATTGTAACCTCTGTACCACCCTCTCATCTGCAAGACTTGAAAAGTCAAAGGTTCCAGTACCACGTGGAATAGAAAACACACATGCAATGGAAAATGTTCCTTTCTCAAGGTACATACACTCTAGCTCAAAGCAGAGACCCAAATTCGCCCCAAAGTTTGCTCTTCCTGCATTGCTAGTCAGAAGTTTGATTGAAACCCAGATGCAAAGAAATGTGCTGGGCTTCTCTCTCTTTTTAAATGTTTTTGGCAGGGAAAACAGGACATGCTTGGCGGAAGCCAGCAAAGTCAGTTGCAGCTTTAGATTTTGGCAGCCCTTCAGAAAGACATCATCAGCACCCATCCGTACCCCACCAGAATCAAAGCATGTATGTCTAGTGCTGCTTCCCTTCCCCTCTTTTAGGCACTATTATTTTATTTGTAGTGGGTCCGTTTTATATCTTGTTTTTATTGCTGTAACTGCTCTGAGACCTTCTGGCATAGGGTAGGATAAAAATACAAATAACTAACTAAAGGCAAATATCATCTTGATTCTCCCTTGCTGAGATCAAAGAGTAACTTTGTCCCATTCAGCCTGTTGTTCCCATTTGACTTTTGAGGAAAACATTACATACTCTAATTATGACTTGCAATTTTGGTTGCAATACAATGAATGAAGATTTGATTGTGAGCTTCTAGGGAAGTGGATGGAAAATGGAATGCAATTATGCCCTTGTATACCACCACAGTAATTCTCTTGGCCACTTTCAGCTCTTAACTATCAACTTTATGACAGCACTTTTTAACAAAATATGTATCACTATTAAAGAACTATACGTCTTACTCTCCCCATATCAGCTATTTACTTTCACATCTGTTGCCTGTTCTTTTAAAAAAAACCCATTGATAGTAGAAGGGGAAGAAATAATGCATACAGTGAAACAATATTTACATATACTGTACACCTGTATCAGTATGAAAGGAGCAAATATACATCCTCTCCTTAACTATATGTACAATGTTGTAGATCAGTATCTGGCTGCCACTTCAGTCTGTGCTCTAAACATATACTTGAGGAATCCGACTTTGTAAAGGGCTGTTGGAGAAGGTGGGTTCTTAAAACCTTCCCAGGCTATGGAATGGTCTCCCCCTCTAGGTGTGTCAGTCACCTTCATGTGATAAGTTTAGGAGGACAGTGAAGACACACCTCTTTGCCCTGGCCTTTGGCTAAACAGGGATATAGCTTTTTCTCTCCACCTTGCAGACACTTTATTAAGTTTATATTTGGTTTTAAACACTGTAACTTTAGGGTATAGGATTGAATAAAATGCAAATAATAAAATAAATAAAAATAACCTTTAGGATCTTTCTTGCACATCTGGGCCCTATTCAGACCCTGGTGGAGGGGACACATAGTGCCATTATGGCATTATCATGGGGGTGTCTTACATATCTAAGGCAATTACTCCCCCTCCCCAAATATCTCCCCCTGCTAAATAGCATTGCTGGTTGCAGGTTTTCCAGCCATAGCACTTTTTTAGGCCACCTTTTGGACGGAGCTGCCATCACAGCTCTGTCCACCACAGATGTGTAGAGGCTAAAACAAGCATCCACACATGCACTGAGGTGCCGACACCTGAAGGCCAGTCACATGCACCAGATAAAATATGCTACGGCAGCACCAGGCAGCCATTTCCCACATTATGTTCTCCTAGCAGGACATCCGGCCACCATCTGGACGCAGTCCCAGTTGCCCCTCAGAACTCAAACAGGTTTCTAGATACATATGGTCAAGTAGATAGCATGCCATCTCTCCCAATAAAATAACCAAATGAGCACAACACTGCCATGACAGCAAAAAATTTCTTTAAAAAAAAAGAGAAGAGGGAGGGACGGAGGGAGGAGGAGGACACAAAACCCCCATTTTAGTGATGGATAATTTCAATGGCACATTTTCCTCACCGAGAACCTGTTTAAGCATTGACATTAAACATTCCCTGTTTCACTTAAATGCATTTTTAATGCATTTTCCCGCCACCAATGAGCTGTCAGGGAGGAAGAGTTTGCTTTAATTTGGTTTTCAAAATCCTCAAGTTAAAAAGAGGCCTTGATGTAGCATTCTGGGCATTTGGGGCGAGGGGTGGGAGTGTTAAAACCCTACCCTACTCCAAAAATCAACTTTTCTCTGATGAAACAGTTCTCCAAAGAGATAAATGTTGGATGTTGGCAAATGCTAATTGGCAGAATCGGAAATTAGTGCCACACACAACCATCTCTCTTTGTTTTCACCACAACCGGCCCCTCTATTCAGGCACTGCTAATGTCATCTTTAGCGAGCCGGGTTCACAGCTTCACAGGACTGCCGTCTCTCAGTGCCGGTGGTTCTAGCAGATGGGACCCTGATTTTTAAAGCCAAACTACATGGAGAAGAGGCACAAATGTTTGTTTTGATGTGCATGATGCAAAAGCACAGTCAACAAAACATTTTGCTGCGCCACTCAGCCTGTTGACATCTTACATCTGTTTATGCTGCGTTGGGGAATATTTGGAGACATTCTCAAAATAATTGCAAGAGTTTTTTTTATTTGCATGGAACAGCTAATTAAATGGATTGTAAACAATGTGAAATGGCAAAGTCTTCTGATGTTTGGCTTCACACATCTCTGGCTACTGAATGCAAGCTGTCTCCGGATGGGGGCTCCCCCTGCTGGCTCCTCTGCCCTTGCTAACAAAAAAGACACGGCTTAGACATTATCCTCGTTATAATGTCACGTTCTTGTAACTGCCCTGAATGTGTTTGCAACTGCGTCCATTGCATGTATTAACATTCATTCACTGTATCAGATTAAAAAGCTGTAAGTCAAAAGCAGAGCCCCCTCATTCTTCAAGGAAATTAGTAATAACTTCATCTCTGAAAGGTCACTTTTGTTTAGCTCTGCATTAAACCTGTGTGGAAATATGAACTGCCGTCCTCCTCTGGTTTAGTTTTATAGTAATAATAGCTCATCAAAAACTGGTGCTGCTTTAAAAGACAGTGAGTAAAAATGGAGGAAAGGATGTTAATAAGAGTCAAGTATGTGTAGGATGCTTCCGAGTTCAGTTTTTTTGCTCTTCTATTTGACTTTAATCAAACTGGCTGAAGAAAGCAACAGGTGCGGACTAGAGCCCTAGCTGAAATGATTAATCAAAATGGGAATACTCCTTTATATTTAAATACTATATGTTAATATTTAAATGCCCCCAAAATATATTTTTTAAAAATTGTACTGTGAATATTTTGTACATCACAGCATGGGGGGTGAACAAAGAATAACAAATTGTAGAGTTGAAACACTTTTTCTCACAGAATATTTGGTTCTTAAAAATTGTTGGATGGAACAAGGAGGGAGCTGGGACGTAATGGAAACCCACAAAATTATTATTGGGGAGCTATGTGAAACTCCCTGTTCTAATCACCATGCATGGTTGCATCAAGACTCACGTTGCACTTCGCTATCCCTCTGAAGTCACTTCCTGTTGGTCAGACCTGATGATTGGAGGCCGCACAGGGACAGCACAGCTGCTTCTGGTATGCCTGACAGGGCGATTGGAAGCTGCGCTGTCCCGCCGAAGCTGCTTCCTGTCAGTCAGATGGGATGCGCCACTGCCCACAGTGCGGGCGCAGCATGTCCCCACAGAAGCAAAATAGAAAGATGCTGACTTCGCACCCTTGAGGCAGAGGCTGCGCCACTGCTGTGGGCTGAAAAAAACTGTGCTCCTTTGAGGTAAGTCTGGAGGCAGCCAAAGTGGCAGGAGACGCTTTTTGTAGGGCAACCTTTGAAGACTTCGCACACTGCACCCAAGATCTACTCCACATTAAATTAGATTTAGCTGTGGGAAAATCACACCAGAATGTGGGATTGTGTGTCCAGCATGCAGCATTTCCCTTCCATTCTGTCTTTTCTGCTTAGCACTTTTTCCAGTATTCAAAGTGCAAGGTTTCCTTCTAGGACTGGGGCTTGAGTGTTCCAGGGGAGAATGAGGAGGCATGCCCACCTGCCAGTCAGCTGTGGCAGCACAAGACTCCAGCCGTACATCTGCAGGAGGCTACAGGAAGGAAAGGTTCCTGCCATTAGGCCTTTTTTATTGTTAGATTGTACTTTTTGCAAGAATGCTTAATTGCTGGAGCACTCTTGTAGAGCTTTCAAGCCGTATATTCCGGCGTATAAGACGACCCCAACTTTTCCAGTTAAAATATAGATTTTGGGATATACCCGTCGTATAAGAAGACGACACCCGCCATATAAGACGACCCCTGATTTTGAGAAGATTTTCCTGAGTTAAAAAGTAGTCTTATACCCCAGAATTTACTGTTATCTCTTTCTATAACAAGGCTCATAAGTGGAGCTTTGAGCTGCGGAAATAGCAACTTTGCTTGTAAAGAGGGCTGGGGAAAATCCTCAACCTGCTCCTGGCAGATGACACTGTGGAGACTTCTCACCTACAGCCTCAGTGACTGCTGGAGTAGCAAGCCTTTCATGAATGCTGTCAGCACTCAACTTCCTTTGTTGGCCTTGCAAATACAGGGTGTGTCCACAGTTAAAGATATTGCACATTCCAATGCGCAGTCAGGGCCTGGCTGTCACACCTGACGCCTGATACTGTGTAGCGCTGCTGCATTCACTCCACAGTTTCAGGTAAATTCAAATGTTCTCACCAGTCCGGACAGGACAGTGAGAACAGGGAATAAGAGCTGAGCCTGTAGCCCCCACCCACGCGACGCACGCCTCACTGTACGCACCATGGAAGTATCACAGCTTTCTCTGAGAAAGCTGCGGGGAGGCTGCTCAGATCCGGACAGCGCACCGTGGCTTCACTGAGGTAAACTGTGTATTTTCTTATTACAGGGGATTTTATTCCACTAATCTGAATACAACCATAAAGATTGCTTGATTGGCCAGTGATTTGTCTAAACCAATACCCTTTTACACTGGCACAGAAAAAGGTGGAGGAGAACTGTCAGTTCAGCAAACCAATTAAGTAAAGCACTAGAAAGGAGTTTTGGACAGGATATGTTGGGGGCAGAATAACCTCTTGAGAATTAGCAAGAGTATTTCACCTATGGCATCAGCAGCTCAAATGCTCTAGGTGTGCCTCAACTATTTCTGGTTTGTTCTCTCTTACACTGAAATGCAGGCAAATTTCATCTGGAGTTCACTTTGAAGTGGGGTCTGGGAACATATCTCACTTGGTTTTAAACTTCCACCAACTGCTATGTTGAGTATGGCTTGCCTTCAGATTCAAGTATGAGGGGCCAGCCTCCACCTGCCCATCAACTGTAGCCCCCTTTTTGAAACTACTGGTCAAGCTGACTCTAATAATAGTTTTGTGTATCCTAGTTTATGACAGGTTAGCAGAGAAGGAAGTAGAAGTCTGTGAAATGTTTTGTGCCTGAAACATACTGGCTCAAAAGTGAGTAATTTGGAGCATGTCAACCTCAAACCTACACGGACCCTAAGAACCCATGCTGTTTGTTTTTTGTGCCTGCCTGGATAACTAGAAATGAAACAGCACAAGATGAAGACTGTTGCTCAGACCAAGGCAGATCCCTGAAAGTTCCCAGCCCTAAAAATAAAAATCCCTTTGCCTCCTCTGACATGCATGCCTGGTTGACTGCATAGAGCTTGTTACTGCTTGCACATGGGCAGCTAAAGAGAGAGGTAAGCTACAGGCAGGGACAGAAACGAAGAAGGGATTTTTAGCCATAGGGTTATTTATTTGTTTGAATCCCCCAATTGTTCTATTTTTTTCTTTAGGTAGCATTAATGATCCCTACTGCCAGACTTCTTTGAGTCATCTAAAGGGACTATACATGAGGAACAGGGAGCTTAAACTAGTTTCCCCATGTTTTCCTATGGTCAGAACTTGGAATATTCTCATTGCTTCATTCAGAGGTGCTGGCTGTTCCAATTGTTCTGTCAGTACATGGAAATCTTGGCCCTTTCTGCACTTGGCCTTATTCTAGAATATATCTCAGGATAGTGGTATGCTAGCCACAAGCGAAAGCAGACTACGGCAGGCCTCACTTGGGGCCTTTCATAGCCTGCACTAGCATGCAGATAGCAGGTCCCTAATCGGGGACATATTCAAGAATAAGGCCAAGTGCAGAAAGGCCCCTTGTCTCATGTGCATCACAAGTGTATTGCAGTTCAGTTCTCTGAAGGGTTTATCACATCCACCAGTGTTAACCGAGAAACAAACTTTACAGCATGGCTGCTTGACCCGAAGCCTTCCAGATGCTCCTGAACTGCAGTTCCTAGCAGTTGAATCCTGGCATTTAGTGAAGCTGGAACTGAACACCAGGAGTGGATTGCTGGGAGCTGTAGTTCAGGAATAGCTGGAGGGCTGCGATTTGAAACATTCCTGCTCTAAAGCAAATGTCTTCGATTTATCATGATGTCAGGAGTTGCTTCTTTATTTTATATGCTGCCCTTCAGTTCTGTAGTTTCTAGACTGCAGGATTCATCATGCTTCCAGGCAAGAAAATGCTTCCATTAACTAATACGGGCACGGAGGAAGGGAGGGAAAAGAAGCACCAGGCATGAAAAGGTATCTGAGCCATTTGTTGTCTCCACCCTTTCTTTGATGAGAAAGGTGACAGTTGTTAACCAGGAACCCTTTACCTCCCAGAAGTTGACAGCCAAATGCAAACACCCCCCATACTTCCACCTGCAGATTACAGACATCTGCTATGTCTCTTTGACCCCGATTTCAAAGCAAAATGTGTCTTTCCTACTTGTGCAGTTTTCTTTTCACCTTCCAAGACATTATTTTACACTTCTGTTAAAATACAACACTAGGAGAGGCTTCTTGACTATATTAACATTAGGAATCTAATCAGCAATCAAGCAGCTCATAATTTTCTGATTAGCTCTGATTATCCTCAATCTCTGAAAAAGAAAAAAGGAGAAAGGAGTGTGTGCGCACACGCAACACACTTTAATCCCCTTTTTAATCCCTTTTGAGAGGGAAAACTCACACAGGATGCTTAGACAAAATGTCACATTGACCTAATGAAATCAGAGTGGTTGAACAGTCCACAATTGCCCTGCTGCTTATGACATGGCATGCTGACATCAAAATGTGTGACCTATGTGCAAATCTCAGGTTGGGATATTGTTGGGTCCCATGGATTTCAGCCATGCCAGTTCTACTGCGCCTTCCTCACTAGTTTCTTATCACAGGGATTCGAGTATGTCCCTCCATTGTCTTCTTAGTCAGATATTAGATTTCAGCCAATTTAGATCATTCTCTTGTCTCACTGTATACAGTACATGGCTTCAGGCTCCAGGGGCTAATACAGTAACTGATGCTCCACAGAAAGAATTTGAAAATAATAAAAGAGTTATCATGATAATACACCTAACCAATAGTGCAAAGTCATTCATGGGAGATTCGTTTTCAGCTGAAGCAAGCCATGCTTTTGCACTGAAGCATGAGATTTGATTATGAATATCTAGACATGGTGTGCTTAAGTGCAGGCATTGTTAATGGCCATCAAATTATGCTATTAGCTTCCAAACGCCAACCTTGATGGCAGATAATTATATATTTGCCTTTAGTGATTTTTCCTGAGAATTTAGGATATCAGATGGATAAATTCAGGGTCATCTTCAGCACATGCGATGCCAGAAACAAGGATGTGGCACCTCATCCCCTGGGTTGGACAGGGCTCAGGGTCCAGCTCATCCAACTGCTTCTTGGAGACACGGGGCAGCATGAGCTTATGAGCAGGGCAGCGCCAAGTCACTTTGCACACTTACCCGATGTTGACACTCTGTGCATTCAGCTACAGGGCCCTTCATGGGTGGGCCCCAGGATGCCATGTTGTATATGCATGAGTGTATGCTGAAGCTTTCTGCACATGCACAATGATGTCACATGCATGTGTGCCAATGTGCATTCTGGTCCTGCCATGAACAATCACATAATTGTGGAGTTGAGGAAGATGATTCAGTTCCCCTCTTTGTGGTCCTACTTGCAAGTAAACAAGTACAACTAATTACATGACTGATAATTAATGAACCTAACAATACTGGGTCTCTAAACTCTTCTGCATTCATTGAGTGTGGGTTTGGCCCATTCCCAATTTTTAAGAGAAGCCTCTCCTTTCAGCCACTGCACCCTCCCCTAAAATTCTTTCAGCTGTGATTTCTTTAGATATAAAAATAAAGTATTTCAGCAATAGACAGTCTCTACTGCCCTGTGCTTCAAAATCCCAGCTCAAGCTGTTTAGAAAGGAAAAACACTCTTAAAAATTTGCTGGGGGCAGACCAATGTAGATACAATGGCTGCATCTCCATTATACAGTCAGGGCACCTTAACCGAGGGCAGTTTTGGTTACTCCCAAAGGAGACGAGCTGCCCCAAGGGCCTGATTAAGGTGCCTTTACTGTTTAATACAGACACAGCCAATATCTGTCAAAAATGCAAGAACCTCCCAGGCACCTGCTGGCCATCTCAAAATCAAGGCAAACAAAACAAAATTTCTTATTGCTGAAAAGCTAACTAAAATTTTACCTTCTGTATGATGAATTTCAAACACTTTCTTTTTTTGACTTTTCTACTGAACTTTAAATTATGTTACATTTAAACACAAAATTAAAGCAAACAGTAAACTTTAGGCCAACACCTGACTCCATAGGATAAAGGCCTGAGCACATAATAGATAAGTCATGAACAGATGTGAAAGCTCCACAGCAAATATTTTTGATATTCCAGGATAAAAAGGATTCCCATTGATGTTGTGGCCATCTATCCTGAACCCTTTAAGAACGGTGACATATCCCTTTCCACAATTGCAAACCATACATATGAAACTGCACAATTCAAGGTGCTAGCTTTAACCTATAAGGCCCTAAATGAGTTGGGCCCCAAACAAATATCTAAAATAATGTCTTCATCTATATCAACCTGCCCATGCCTTAAGATCTGCAGGGAAGGCCTTCCTGTTTGTACCACCACTCTCAGTAACAAAATCAGTGGGCACCTGGGATAAAGCCTTTTCAGTGGTGGCTCCCAGACTGTAGAACAGTCTCCCTCCTGAGATGCGTCAAGCACCTTCACTTTATGTGTTCAGGAGAGCTGTGAAGATGCACCTCTTTGCCCTGGCCCTTGGGGAAATGAATGAATGAATGAATGAAAACAGGGCTATCCGGCAGCAACACTGTTTTGGATCAAGGTTGTCCGCTCACAAACTCTGCCTAGGAGAAAGAAGCACTTACTCAAACAGAACATATAATGCTCACAATTTGGTTTTGAATATGATATATACTAATATTTATTTTATTCACTTAAAAATATATACAATGTACCTAAAACATATTTGTTGTGTCTTTTTTGCAAGTGCTTGTCACAGAACAGCAGAAAAGAG
>MTQE01000401.1:25797006-25811003 GCA_014337955.1 Aspidoscelis marmoratus
AAATAAATAAATAAATAAATAAATAAATAAATAAATAAATAAGTTCAAGGTGTTGGAAAACATATGTAGCCCTTTCCTAGGAGTAAAGGAAGCTTTGAACAAGTCATGGGACATGAGATCAGTGAGGGAGAACAGCTGGTGCTTTTGTGTCTATGCCCTTCTGCTATGATTATCAGAGCATCAGAAGAACATTCTAGCCTTTTCATCTCTCTGCTGTTCAGCTTCCCATCTTTAATTACAGCCAGCTTATCTCAAATTTCCAAGACTTGTCTACTTTTACACTCAGGCCCTGTCCCCTAGCACTTTAAAGTCTGCTAAAAATCTTTTGCCTCTGAGCGCCCCCATGCCAGGGTTTTCAACGAGCTTCCAGCGCTAAAAAAGCAGGAAAACCTGCGACAAAAAAGTGCCCTTTGAAGAAGAGTTTTAGCGCTCTTTCTGGAAGTTGCAGGTTTTCCTCGCAGCATTTATCTTGGGGACGCTCCGTGGCAAAAGGGGCAGGGATTGCTGCCTGCACACACAGCAGTAACACATTCACACATCTCCCAGAACTGCAGCAGCTTCCCTTCCCTTTCTAAAGCTCAGAACTTTCAAAGAGCCAGAATAGCACAGAATTGCAACATTGTTGCAATTGCTATCAGGTGTGAAGTGGGTGGATTATTGCTACAGTGTAACGGCTGCTGTACAGAGTGGATTTTGACAGTCAGAGGGAAAGTGTTGAGAGTGAAGTCTTGAGAAAGATTGTCTGGCCGATGGCTGAAGCCACTGCCTTTGCCGAGCTGGGAAGCCATTTCGGGGGGCAGAGATCTGGGAGACGAACAGAGAACCGATGGTTATTTTTCCTTTGGACTTGTCAGGGGTTGTCTTCCTGGTTGTGGCAGCCTATCAACCAGGGAGGGGGAGGGGAGAAAAAGATGTGTGCAAAGAAAACATGCTTCCGTGGGGACGGAAGTTGCGTTTAAAATGCGTGTTTTGCTGAGCCTCATGTGGATGCTTACTCCGGAAATGCACGGCACTTTTAAAGTCCACTTGAATAGAGTGACGGCAGAGGGAACCCAGAGAAGCAAATAAGTATTTTGGGGATGCAGCCTCAGAGGTTGCCAAAGAGCTGCTCAGGGGTTTCCTTCTAGTCCAGTCTTCTGCCCCCTGGTCAAAATGGACCTATATTGATTTTTTTTGGGGGGGGGGGCTGCTCCACTGAGCAAGATGTATGGAGGCATGGATGTCATTGACTGCACCCACTGTGTCAATACTGTTCAAGTGCTACACCAGGAACCCCAAATGAATTCTGAACATCAGGTGTTGCCTGAGCACACTTTGTGCAATCTGCACACAACGGAATGGCAACAGGTGGGCATGAGCTACACAATATTTGCCTGAAAGGTGCACAGTGTGAATAAGCCCCCGAAATGAGCTCGGAATACCACGCTGAATCCGAGAAGCTAGTCCTGTTACTTTAAAATTAAGTAGTTAGGAATGACTGAAATTCAAAATCTCCAGCATATGCTCTGCAATAAGACCTTTCCAACCCCTCTCATTCATAGCGGAACTAAAATAAAAGCATTTGCAGCAGATGGCTGCCTAGCCTCTAAGACCCTGCTCTCTAGATAATTGATTTCACTATTGAACTGTGTTTATTGGAAGGAAGAATTTCCCCTCCCCAATATTCAGCCAGAATTGCCCCCCTCCTTAAGCTTAGGCCAATTATACCTTATCTTGCAGTCTGGGAAGATAGAGAACAGATCCTCCTCCTCTCTCCTCTCAGGGTTGGCTACACACAAATGAACAGTCAAATAGTTTTCATACTGTAGTGATGACACTTAAATGCGTGAATTCACAGCTGATGTGCAATAGGTACATGTTTATCTGTGGTATCTGCAGAGTGCTTTGTTTATGGTTGAAATCTGTGCTGCCCATTTTAAAATGCATTTGCTTCCTTGATGTGGTCACCTTTCTCTGTAGTAGAGGTGGGGCGTGGGGGTATTGGGGTGGGTGAGTGAACTTGGTCTTACAAGTAATGCCAACTAATTGGGATTGGGTGTCAACTCACATTCCTCTCACTCGGACCTTATCTCACTGAGGGATATGAACGTAAGAGGAGCCTTGCTGGATCAGGCCACAGCCCATCTAGTCCACCATCCTGTCCCACACAGTGACCCACCAATTGCCCATGGTCATCTCAAGCAGAGGCAAGGGTAAACCTTCTCCTGCTCTCGAATCCCAGCAAATGGCCTTAGAGGCGTCCTACTTGTCCCCCCCCATCCTGAAAGATTGGCTTTTTCCATATCCCTATAAGAGTGTTTTTTCCAGGATGACTCACTGGTCGTAGCAGACACTCTTTTCTACCAGCCCCAAAGACACCTCTACACACGAATATCACTAGATGGTCAATAGTGAAACCAGGTTGATTATATATATTTTACCACCACACATGGAGAAGATCTGGTAGACAGTTAGGTAATTAATAGAACATAAAAAGGTTCAGATCTGGTAGACAGGGTTCCTGACAATCTATGGTCAGAGGTTTATAACACTGGACAGGAGGCAACAACAAAAACCATCCCAAAGGCAAAATAAAGCAAGAAAGCAAAATGGCTACTGTATTTGATAAGGCTTTGCAAAGAGCTGAGGAAAGAAGGGAGAGGAAAGGCAAGGGAGAAAGAGAAAGATATATCTCACAGACTGCAGATTTCCAGAGAATAGCAAGGAGAGATAAGAAGGCCTTCTTAAATGAGCAATGCAAGGCAATAGAAGAAAACAATATAATGAGAAAGAGAAGAGATTTCTTCAAGGAAATTGGAGTTATCAAGGAAACATTTTGTGCAAAAATAGGCATGATAAAAGACAAAAATGTTAGGGACCTGACAGATGTAGAAGAGATTAAGTAGACATGGCAAGCATACTCAGAAGAACTATCCAAGAAAGAACTTAATATTACCGATAACTACAATGATATGGTCACTCACCTAGAGTTAGACACCCTGGAGGAAGAAGTCAAGTGGGCCTTAAGAAGCATTGCTAACAACAAGGCTAGCAGAGATTCTAGAATTCCAGAAGGAAGTATTTAAAATCCTAAAAGATGCTGCTGCTAGGTGCAAGATAATCCATAAGTATAGACTTTAAGGCATTTTAAGAAGACTACTGTCACCCCCACCTTCGCTTCTCATGGCTAATACAATCTTTCTTTAAATATATTTGATTCCAGCCTCTTGATCAGCTTTACTGGCCTAGTATGCACTTGTGCCAGTTTTCTTAATATTATTAGGCTGTGTCTTCATGGCAACCTTATCTCGGATTCAAAACGTTTTCAGTCCTCGGAATCCGCATGGCAGTTTGGCTTAACACCCTTTCCCCGTGTTAAACCACCCCAAAGTGAGGTGAATCTCAATCCTGATTTCAACAGGTCTCACTCCGGATCGTGCACTTGAAACGTTTTACATTTTTTACTGTGTGGACAGTACCATTTTAAGGGATGAGAATCCATGTTTAGGGTTTCCCTCTCCCAATAGCTTGCTTCCAAAGACAGTGATTTCAGTGTAAAAATCCACTTAACAGCGATAGCTACACTGTAGCGATGGAACCACTTCACACCTTGATGGTTGGAATAACAATGTTGCAATTTTGCACAATTCTAAAAGATATGACTTTAGAAAGGGAAAGCAAAGCAGCTGAATGTGAATGTTTAAAGCAAAGGGGCTTTACTTGCCGCTGCTGCTGTGTGCCCTGAGCAATGGGGAGAGGAGGGGAAAGAATCGCTGGCTGGCTGCCCGCTGCCATTTTTCCTCCATCCATGGAAGCGGCAGCCACCCAGCCACCCAGTTAGGCTCGGTGAAGGGGTCCCTTATGGGTGGTGCGTCCATGCCAGGAGGAAGAGGGCAGGGCAGCCCCAAAAAGTGGCTTTTAAAAAGTAGCCACTTGAGTCCCCCCTTGAGTCACGTACCCCACGTATGATCCTCAGAATCCGGATCCAATGCGATTAAGTTAAAAGTAATGGGAACAGGCAAATTCGCATTTGCATCTGGTTCTATTATTTTGGTTTAGGGAAAATGAAATAAGCTTGCTGTGGGGATTCACCCTTAAAGTGCAGTACCTTTAAGTGTGGAATGAGAGGAGGAATACTGTAGTACTCCCTGCAGTGCAGCCCAGAACTGTATTTGCCATTTTTGCTGCCACATCACAATACTTGCTGTATGAAATAATTGTCCTAAAGTGAATGCTTTCTATCTGCCTCTTAAATTTCATTCTACTATTTCCATCCCAGCTATCTAACTCATCAAGATCATTTTGAATTCTGATTTTTGGTTTCAGGAGTATTCATTATCCCACAATACAAGAATTTGACAATGGCATCTTGGGCACCATTTTTTTTAGTGGAAAACTGCAGTATAAATTAATTTTTTTCCCAAATGATAATCGTGTATATTTCCAGAATTACTGCTATATATTTCAAACATGAATAGCAGGAGGAAGAACCAGCCAGGGTACCTTTAACTGAACATACAGTGCGCTGTTGAAACAAACATATGGGAAGAAGCAATGCAAATGAGGAAAAAACAAAATCTGGATTCTTGACAAATTTTATTATGTACCATTTTCCACATGGTACTTTGGGGGAGGTCTTAAAACAAAAGTCTCTTTACACCATGCAGTTCAGTTTATAATCATTTTGCCATTAATCACTCTACCTCCTGCTTCTTTTGTGCCATCAAAATACACACTTTTTGCAGTACATAAAAAGGAAAAATTAGGTTAAGTGAATTTTATGGGGAGAAGGGAGATGTAAATGTGCTCTTTACAAAATAACTCTTACACATCCACGCTCATACAAGTGTGTCTGCTTTGTCGTCTCTAACTTAAGAGTTACAAATATTTCCTTTTGAAGTTCATTAGCACTGAGCAAGCCATGTTGAGAGTTCCAACTTGTTTCCTCAGCATCTGATTTTAGGCACTGTTGGAAACATGGGATAATTGAATAAACAGGGCATTAGTTTGTTCTGGCACTGACTTCTGAGTCTCTAAAATGCGATTCTGGATATTTACTAATAGAACCTACCGCACATTTTCTCTGTATGAGGCTGTATTACTAACATAAATAGCTTCTTTTTTTCAAATGTTGTCTTACTTCTACCAATATTTGGAAAGTAGTACCATTTGCTTGCTATAGAGTGTACTCACATTCTTAATTTTTTTATTATTATTGTGTGATGCTCTGGTCCGTTAACTTTGTGGTTCTGGGGTCCCAAAAGAATAGGCCAGAAGTCCCTGAACAGAGGCCATCCACATGTTACTGGACTATAGCTTTCATATTACTTCCCATTGCTCAGTTTGGATGGGGCTGATGGGAGATCTTTCTTTTTGATTCACCTGAGAAAGTCATTCAGATTTGGAAGTACGGAGGTGGAAAGCATCTGTGGAGGACTTGGAGTGTTGATTTTATATAGAGTTTAATTTTATATGAATATTATATATTTTCTTGGTTGTTTGTTGTAACTGTATATGGATGAATCCAGACTGAGGGATAATGTGCATTCTGATGGTACATGGGTGTCACATCTGGCATCCAATACTTCGTAGCAGGGCGCATTATGCGTCCACTAATGCGGATTTATCTGCCGTGGAACAATCAACACTCGCTCCGTGTTATCAGATAAATTCAGAGTTTCCCACCGTCCTCACAGGACGGCAAGAAACATCCAATGAGAGCTGAGCCTGTAGCTCAGCTCCCATTGGCTGCCCCCTCCCACATGACACAAGTCTCACCGCGTGCACCACGAAGTCTCTCAGCTGCTTAGGAGGAAGCTGCAGACCTCCATTTGGAGTGGGGACAGTGCGTCATGACTTTGCAGCCAGGTAAGCTGCAAATTTTTATATAATTGGATTTTTATCCACTACTCTGGAAAGGACCTATGTTTCTTGTTCCACTCTTTGGTGGAATGGGCCTTATAAATAAAAGTTGTTGTTATTGTTGTTCAAAACACCTGGAGGGTCGTCATTTGAGCACCCCAGGTTTAAACCACTCTGGATAAGGCAGCTCATAGAGTTGCTGTTACAGAAACCTGAAATGAACTTGCATGCTGGATAACACTCCTCAGCTCATCAAAACTCTTTTAAAAGGCCATGCTCCAATGGGAAATGGAGCTGTGAAAAATAATACCTTCATGCTAGAAAGCTCCCTCTCCCCTTGTCTATTTCTTTCTCTCTATTTCAAAGATCACTCGGAGGCAATATGTGAGTTATCCAGTGCTTTATTTATTACTCTGTTTTTCAGAGGTTTTCAACAGCGGATTCCACCCCCAGCACCTTGGTGATAACGAAGGACAGAGTTTAGGATGGAATGCAAAGAGCTGTGCTAAACAGTGCAATTTCTCCCTTTGCAGCTCTGTGGCTTTATTTCACCAATTCATGGCTGTCACTTGATATAGTGTCAAAGCCAGGGAAGTAGAATTAAACTATTGCCTTGGATAGGTCTCAGGTTTTTATTTATTTATTTTTGGCCCTGCTTGAAAATGTTCCCAGGCACAGTGCATCACGTTTTGCAGAACCCCAGGAGAAAAGGCACGGGGTTGGATAGGCAGGAGGAAAGGGTGAGCCTTTTTAAATTGCTCAGTTCTCGCAGACATATGTTTTCGTCTTCCTTCCTTGTTAAATGTTTAATCAGCGTTGACTTGCGATTTAGGACTAAATATTGGATGTAGAAACACCCTCCGCCACACACACACATACACCTATTGTTCTTTGAATGATATAAACCTTTTCATGACACACAGACCATTTCCACACTTACCTTGTTGGTCCAGTTCAGCTGGACCTGACTCGACCTGAGGCCTTTTTGCACTAAGGCTGGTAGTCAACAATTAGTGAACGTCTGGGGAAAAGCATCTGCACTCAGAGGAAGCTGTTACAGCCTCCAAGTGTGCCCTGCCTTCCCAGAAGTTCACTAATTCTTAACCAGCCTTAACCCTAAGCTCACCTAGAGTGTCTGGGCAGCAGCCATTCACAACTCTTCTGGTGCTCTGGGGTCATCTGAGGTGCCGTTCAAGCACACTGGCATCTTGGATGACGATGGATGTAACTGCAAGTGCACAGAGCGTCAGCATCTTCGTGGTGATGGTGCTGATGTGTGCGCAGTCATGGAGAGCACCGCAGCCAAAATGGCAGCATCCTGAAGAGGAGTGGCCCTGCAATCAAATCAGGTAAGTATTCAATTGTGGGGGAAGGGGATGGATAGTTGACTAGCGCCCCAAGTGCAAGCACTAGTCAACATTGGTTAGGAAAGGGAAGTGCGAAATTGCCCCTGGAGTGGTTCCGGTGGCAAGATCAGCCCCACTGACCTGAAACAAGTCTTCCCCAGCTTCTAGAGCTCCATCCAGACAGCATTTACTTAATCCAAATTATTTGGATAATCTGGAGTAAACCACATCCAGACACATGTTATTCTTGATTATCCACTCTTTATTCCAGATTATCCAAATAATTTGGATTAAGTTAAGTCCTGGTCTCAGAGCTAAATAAATGGCTATTCTAGCTTAGAACTGTTAACATGATATTCAGCCTTTCAGGCAACTTCCAAACCATACTCTTTGGCACCTAAAGTGGAGATGACTCCTCGGCAATCATGCCAGCAATGGGGAAGCTGCCGCAGTGTGTGTCAACTGCCATCTGTCCATCCTTGAAGAAGTTTCCATCCTTGAAGAAGTTTCCAATTAGGTCGGATGTGCTGTCCGAGCAGATACTGTGCACTCAGACCCCAACTGGCACAGTCCTGCAGGACTTTACTGAAGCAGCCCCAGACGGTGCTGAAAGTCCATTGATACCTATATACTTCTCCAAGCAAGATGGGGTTTCAAGATGCTGTTTGGTAATATTCAGAACAGCTATGCACACTATGCAAGAGTACAAGTGTTTAAAATGTATGGCTGTTCCAAACTTCTTAAAGCAAGCTCTCTGCCATCAGCCGCTGCTTTGCTGCCAGGAAAGAAAGTATGAGCTTGGCACTGGTAGTATCAAAATTCTCGTTCTACCAAAAATGGTTTGTTCTTCCTCAAAGTACATTTGACTTAACTATTGTTACTGATGCAAGAATAAAACACACTTTAATCGGGAAATAATTGATTCTCTTTGACAAACCTGAAAGAATCAGACACGTGGCAAGGATGACTTCAAGCATATTAGCATGCTTTACTAACATTTTTAAAGGGATCCTTGCAATTATGTCAGATTTTCAGGCCCAATTGAGGCTTTATCCAGATGGCTGTGATTTCAGGGGCCTCGGGGTGGGATCTGCTGTGAAGATGGGAACATTATGGTGAAAAAAGGCAGCACCAGCATGAACTGGCAAACAGCAGAAAAAGTGACATGGGCAGAAGTCAGCCCATTAATTTATCCCTCCTCTCTTCTGTCATCCCAGAGGGGGAATGGGGAAGTTAGTAATCCGCCTTTTTCCTAGGTGATTTGCAGCCCTGGAGCACTCTGTATGACCACAGTGGGTGGGGCACATTTGACTGCTGAGCTCTACAAATGGAGAAAAGGTAGACTTGTCTATTACTGAGGATCCTTCCTTCCTTCCTTCCTTCCTTCCTTCCTTCCTTCCTTCCTTCCTTCCTTCCCCTGTGCTCTGTTCCACTTCTTTAGTTCATCTTCCGATCTGACCTCTCCCAATCTTTTCATTTCTACCCATTTTATTTGTGAACTTCCCACCCTCCCCTTGGCATGAGCAGGTGTGAGCAGTCCAATCTGAAGATTAACTGAAGAAAGTTTAAAGTGAAGGTAGAAAGCAGAAAAAGGAGGGTGAAAAATCTCTGGTTTCAGAAACACCTAATAGTAACCATACATGGAAACTGATGAAACTGATGAACATACAGAGAGCATGGAAATTGAGGGTGTTCCACCCCTTTCCACTAGTCATGATGTCTGAGGCTGGGAAACTATATGAAGTAGGGATGGGGGAGACATTTCTCTAGTTAACTTATGAATGAAAATTTATGAAATTCTAGTGCCTCAAACTAGTGGATGAACAGAAATACTTTAGAAGTCTACACTTTAGAAATCTACAATTTTTTGAACTCCACAGTGCAGTTTGCTGACAAAATATGCTTATTGGAAAAACACATTTCTTGTAGCACCAAGCATGATGATAATAGGCTGGCAGATGTGAAGGTGAGAATTGCTTTAATTCATTCATTCATTCATTCATTCATTCATTCAAATTGTTCTCCCACCCTATACCTAAGGCTATCAAGGCGGGTTACAACATATTATGGAATGAACATATTATGGGAAACCCAGCACCATTGCTGTATTTACCATTAACAGTGATATTAGAAGTCATTACTCTACTAACCCAGAACTATTTTGGGAATACCACAATTACATGTGTCATTTCCAATATAGTCCTGGGAAAATTGTGGGTTTTAGCCTGCATCTGGAGGGTCCTCCAGAACATGAAAGCAACTCTTCAATGTTGTCCCCTTCAGTAATATGATACTTCTCATCCTGGGAATAGTGAAGATAGACAGTCATTGACAATTCACAAATTAGCTATCCATCACTAGTGAAAGCGTGTGTGAAAACGTGTCCCGTGTCCCTTCTCCTCCCCGCCAATGTTCAATGAGAAGGAAATCCCAGTTCACTCACCTTCTCTGTAACCAATTCAATGCATACTGCGGTACCGTTCCCAAAGCAATAAAGATAAATTGTTTTAGCAGTAAAAATGAAAAAAAAAAAACACCTGTTTCTTCAGGTCTTTTTTTTAATGTGTTTCCCCCCCCCCCCATTTACTGCTCTGAAAGTGCGGAAAGCCATTTTCTAATGTGGACAAACGGTTTTCAAACCGTTTTTAACCCGCAATAAAGCCCTATTGAGAATGCAACCTTACGGACATATTTTGGCAACCTGTTTTCCCTCAGTTCTGGGCTTCATGGTGCATCACTTAGAAAGAAATGGAATGCCCTGTATGAAATCAACGGTTTCTTCTCAGCAAAGGAGAGACTAATAGCTACTAACTGACATACAGGAATGTGCTGTATCTATCAATGTAGTAACCAGAACGGTGATGTGATTCAGAGTTTAAAAAAGCAAACCACTACCCATATGTGACAGCCACAAAGGAGACCATTTTGAACACATCTGAGATGGCATGAAATGGGTTGTTTCTACGACCAATGGATGGCTTAACTCTAAAGTCATCTCTAGAGGAAAATATACTGTATTTTTCATACATTTCAGACTCTTTTTGCTGCCTCTGGTCTTAACATCATCATCCTGTCTGCCCCCCCTCCCTCCCAAAAAGCACATACAGTATTGTTCCTGTGGTGTTTTCTGTGCTTTCAGAAGCAGCTGCATAAAAAAAGGAAAAGCAGAGAAGAATATTGCGTTGCTCTCTCGTTCCTGCTGAATCTCAGATGTATTTTTCCATTACCATAATTCCCCCTCCTCTATTCACTCCAATATCCGCAGGGGAAAAATGCTTTCAGAAGCTTCCTGTAGGCTTTTGGTGGTTAAGTGACTCTACTCCCTTATTAATTCTCTCTGTTCAGTAAATTGCAGAACACCATAGTATACATAAAGAGAATATATCTTCACAGAAAAGTGAAGATTCTTGTCTTCATGATAGTGCAACCATTAACATTTGTACTGTATACAGGTGATAGCATTTAGCACAGCATCACAGCTAGTTATGCAATTTTATTTCTAGAATCAAAGGTTGGAGAAGAACTTTTGCAGATAATTCCTCAAGTACAGTGATTGATAGTTTAGATAATCCATATATGTGTGCTTGAGGATTTGAACTGCTGTCACAAAGATGTCAATGGGAGGCACAACTATAGTGCTAGAAGTGTATTCAGCAAAATGAAAATAGCAAGAATCACAAATGCTATTTTTAGAAAAGATAATCTGAAGCCCTTTTTGTACTCACTTCTCTTGGGGCAGTTTTAGCTATGCCAAGTCCACTCTGTTATAGAATAAGAGGTGACATGCTGTCTGCACTGGGATGGTGAGGACACCATCTGTGCTGGAGTAAGCTTTGCAGCAATGTGGACATCCCACAGCTGTTTTAGTGCATGCAAATGACTCCCTTTCCAATGCATCACTCACCTCTGACAGACCCCACTGCTTATATGTTATATGTGGTGCACAAGGCAGGCTTGAACAGAACAGCATGTGAGAGGGGCTTTTCTGTGATGGCCCCCAGGCTCTGGTACAGTCTACCAATTAAGGTATGCCAGGCATCAACACTGTATGTAAAATATTCTTCTTTACTCAGAGCCTTTCAAGTGTAGTTCTTCCTCAGTGTTATCCTGCCGCAGTGGAAGAGTTTTTATTAAATGTTGTAACCTGCCCTGAAACCTTAAAGAATAGGTAGGTTATAAACGCTCGAAATATTAATATTATTATTCAGCTGTACAATAAGAAATGTGTGAGCAAGTGTTCTGATCCCTCACAGAGTTTGAAACCATCTTTTGGAAATCTAAAGCCCATTTGATGGGGCAGATTTATAAACTACGGTATATAGATGCAACAATAGGGAAATTTATGGAATATATCTACCAAGGACTATTTCAGCAAGGAGTGTCCAATGCCTTAGTGCTGGTTCTAAGGTAAGCTCAGTATATTCCAACTTGAACATGCCAAAAATCTGCAGGTACTTTTTCACATATGGTGGGAATACAAAGAGACACAAAAAGATTAATGATTTCTTCTCCAATGCAGCAAAATCTTTTTTAAAAAATCCACTCTATATTCTTTATCTTTGTATCACTGATACCTATAGAGTTTTCACAGCTGACTTCGTATATGATTTTTGTGACAAAATCTGTTATGCATAGAAGTGGGTGCTTCCATTCATTTCCCAGCCTGAACTCTGAATTTCAAATATATTTCATATTCCACATTATCTGTCTGGTTGAAATATCAGTAACAGGTTGATTAACAAGAAATGGAACTCAAATGCACTTGCTTTAGTTTTGCTTAATTTTATAATCAGATTATATATAAGCTACTGATAATTCCTGGTTTTATGAGTAATTTTCATCTTCTTTTTCTAATTCTATCAGTTTCTTGCTGCTGCTTCTAAGAGTCAAGCTAGGAGAGGAAGGAAGGAATGGGCAATATTCCTCAGTCTGAAAGTTCTCAAAATTCTAATTACTGAATTTCACAAAATTTGCCCAAATCCAAACTTCTACTGAATTTCAGGCCAGTACTTGTATTGTATTTGTCTAGGGCCCTTTCTCCATTGGCCCTTATTCTTGACTATAGCTCAGGAAAAGACCCTGTTATCTGTATGCTGGTGCAGACTGTGGCAGGCCTATAGGCTGCGCAAGCATGAAGATGACTGGTCCCTATCCTAAGATATAATCCAGAATAAGGCCCACTGCTGAAATGGCTTAGGACCCGAAGCAGAGACTTGGGAATACCACACAGGAATAATTCCATACGTTATTTTCATTTTCTGGAGGTGTTGAAAGTGGGTGCTAAAATGGGTACTAAGTGTCCGTGGAAAAACACCCAAGGTCAGATTATGAACAATAACTTTTCTCTGTCAACCCCTTTTATATTTTCCTTCCAGGTGTCTTTTAACTCTCATTGGTTGTTTCCCTTGGGCTGGCTCACCCCCACCCCCTTTGCTTGAGCTAGTAAGCCATGTCCCCTTCTAAGCAAACAGCTAAGCAAACAGCTGCCTTATGTCTATAGTTTACCTAACCCACTTACCTAACCTAGGGGACGTCATATGAGGCCATGCAAACAACTGTTATTTTAAGAAAAATAAAAGCAAAAGCTATCTTTTTCAAAAACCTTAACATTTAAGGAAGCACAGATTTTTCTTACCAAGACTGAAGAGACAATAGCATATGCTGTTATACTGCATGCTGTCTCAGGGAAGAACCTAGCTGAGATACCACCTCTTCTTTGCATTTGTATAATAATGCCGCTTATGGAATGCTTGTTTCCAAGGCACACCTAAGAAACTGAAGCTGAGCATTTTAATTGATTCTAACTGTGTTTTAAACTGGTGACATTTTTAGAAGGAAAATCATTACACTGTGAACATAAAGACGTGATTGGAAAAGAGTCTGACAAATTTCATATTAACCAGTTTATTGTTAGCCTGCACTTTAAACCTAGGTTAATATTATTTATGGTTTGTTGAAACAAGTGAGTTTCACAGAAGATGGGTTACTTCCCTAAATCAAGGATTTCCAAAAGTAATGTTTTGCATAGGTCACTCAATATGTCCCAGAATGAGAGATGAAAATAGTGGCGGATGGAGGCTGTTTGGAGGTCCATATGCTCCTTCCCCCCCTCAGATTCTTTTCCTATTATCAACTAAAATCTGATTTGCACAAAATCTACCTTAATTAAATAATGTCTTTATGTAATTTTGCTTAATATATGGACTTTTACAAGCAAATGTCCAAAATGTAATTAAATCTTTATGGAATTTTCATTAAGATATAAATTTTGGCTTATCCTCAACAGAAACATAACATTTCAATAAACATAGTTTGTCTGGAAACTACATTGTTGAGTTCAAAAAAGGGTAGAGCTCTAAGGACATATGCATTAATTCTGTTCATGTACTGGTTTGAAACACAAGAATTGTATAAATTTGCATTTATATTTTAATTAAAGGAATGTCTCCCCCATCTCTCCCTCACATCTTTTAAAAGTATAATTTCCCAGGCTCAGACATCATGACAAATGAAAAAGGAACATATTACAGGTGCAATATACATGTTATGGAGAATTTCATCAGTTTCCACATATGGTTACCATTTCTGACAACACAGCCTTCACCCCACACCCTAAGACATTTGAATATACCACACGTCTGTAGAGTTTGGTTGATGATTTGATGATGACTAGACCAGATTATCTGTGTTTTAATATTATTAAGTAGTTAATTATTAATTAATTAATTTAAAATAATAATAATAACAAAAACAACAGTAATATATGATGATGATGATGATGATGTAAAAACAGCAGTTACACACAGCAAA
>MTQE01000401.1:25820264-25862103 GCA_014337955.1 Aspidoscelis marmoratus
AACCTCACCAGCGAGTGATCTGTCCATGACAACGGGCTGACGGTCAGCCCTCCTATTGTCATGGTTCCAAAAGGTAAAGTGAATCCTGAAGACTTGCCATAATATATGCTATGTGTTGACTATAGGCAATTGAATAAAGTGACTGATTTAGATCCTTATCCAATACCTAGAATAGAGCAACTGATTGACCAGTTTGGATCCTTTAAGATATTGTCCAAAATTGATTGCAGTAAAGGTTTTTTCCAGATTGAAATGGCAGAAGATTCAATGGACAAAATTTTTGAGATTACCTTTTGGACTGAAGAACAGCAGCAAGACATTCCAGAGATTGGTGGATTGGGTCTTGTCTGGACTGCCTTTTGCGCAGGCTTACTGTGATGATATTTGTGTCTTCTCATCCAGTTTTGAGTCTCATTTGGTACACCTGCGTACAGTTCTACAAAGATTGCAGCAAGCTGGATTGATCCTGAGGCCAGACAAGTGCAAATTTGGCTCTGACCAAGTGGACTACTTAGGACATCGGGTGGGAAAAGGATGCCTGAGTCCAGATGAAGCCAAAGTGATAAGCGTAAAAGAATGGCCAACTCCAGTGACTAAGAAGGACGTACAGAGTTTTCTGGGTGTAATAAATTTCTATAGACACTTCATCCCCAGGTTTAGCCAGTTGGCAGCACCGTTGACTGACCTGTGTCGGAAGAAATCGCTTGTGAAGGTCAAGTGGACTCAAGAGTGTCAACAATCCTTTGAAACCTTGAAGATGGCTCTTATAAATGCTCCAATTTTGAAGACCCCGGACTTTTACCAATGTTTTGTGGTACAGGTGGATGCTAGCCAAAAAGCAATTGGTGGTGTGATTGGACAAAGAGACCAAGATTTACAGTTTCACCCTATAGCTTTTCTTAGCAGAAAGTTGCTGCCAAGGGAAACAAACTATACAACAATAGAGAAGAAAGCATTAGCTATAGTGTGGGCCTTAAAAAAGTTGTCATCTTACCTGAAGGGATATAAATTTATTGTGGAATCTGATCACAATCCTCTGTCTTTTATTGAGAACATGAAGGGTACCAATGCAAGGATTTTGAAATGGCCTTTATGCTTGCAAGATTATGATTTTGAGGTGAAATATATCAAAGGTAAAGACAATGTGACTGCTGATTTTTTTAGCAGATGTGTTATGTGAACTGCAATTCTGGTCTGAACTTTGCTTTCTTACAGATCATGATCTCTCTTAATTAGAGAGATATTATCTTGTAATGAGGGGCGTGTGATGGTATTGGGATATGATTTTGTACATTCCCAGTATACCAAGCAATAATAACTCCATTTTGTAACACAGACTAAGACCTAGGAACCATTTTGGGAAGCAAAGAAATTCTTTCCCGTGGGAACAAGCAATCTTGAATATCAAACACAAACTCCAAGGGCATGTATTCCTTTAATCAACTGGTGGGAAGATTCACACTCCTATGCCACATCTGGTCTTTGTATTCAATTAGATGTTATCAGAAATGCAAGCTAAAGGATCAATCAAGTGTAATTTTACATACTCTGGGAACCAGGTAATGTTCCTGGGAATACTTACCATCTCACACTGAGATCAATAGAGTACTTTGAAATGTAAGGATGTTAATTTCTCACACCTGTTAAGAACTCAAACCTGATTGGTTGACAGTACTCACCTGAGGGTAAAATTCTGTATAAGAGAAGGTCAGTTTGAACTCCAAACTATGCATTCTTTTGAGTGTATCACCTGCGATATTCCATATCATGTATCCAGGAGTAATGACAGAGCTAGGCATTACATCCGTGACTCCAGAGACGTGAGTTTTGTTTTTCTTTAGCTACCTCTACTGTTAGCCTAATCTCTCAGCCTTGTAACCTTTGTGTTTTGTGTACTGCCTTATTGTTGTGTCCATATGTTTCTTTTTATTTTGCTTGAAGCTTTGTATTTTGAATAAACTTTTATTACCTTTTATAAAACCCAGTTCCAGGCATCCTGCCTAATCTTTTGGGCTCAGAGAGGACGCGGAGGGAGGATTTTCCATGACAGTATTTTGTGGGAGGTTGTGGGGGTTTGAGTCTGGTGCCTGGCAGTGGAAGAGTTAAAGCCACAGAGTAAGCCAGATGGCAAACCTTGCCCAACCCCCTGTTCCGGAGGATAGCTCCGGTGGTGGCAGCGTTTTTTCCAAACGGTTTGGACAAAAGCGGCGTGGCTGGCGTGCAAGCACACATCTCGCTACCTGGGTGCTATGCAAAGGGTGCACCAGTCGCAAGACGTTCAACCGCTACACACTAGTTAGTGCTTTAATCCAGACTGCAGTCTCTGGCCTTAATATGAATTAGAGGTGGGATGGAGACACTAGTATCCACATAGCACCTTCTTTAAGTTCTCCCACTTTGGGCTGCTTTTTAAAAATGTATGCAGATACAGCCATTGAAGATACTAAGTAGATTTTGTATAATACGACCATGTTAATAGGCAGAGAAATGTGAATCTAGAGATGCATGGTTTTAAATTCATGTTAGAGTGACACTTCCTTTTCTTTGGTTTTACACATATTCACTTGCGAGGGAACACAGAGGACATGTTCTAAAATTAGAACCATGACTTACATTATTGTACAGTACTTTCATGACAAGAAAGGATGGAGGTGAAGATCAGAGGAAAAACCAAGGAGAGGAATGACTAAATGGTGAATTATGGTACATGGGAAGCAATGCTAAGAATGATAGCAGACAATATTACAAACTAACAAGAAAAGCACACAATGCACTTATGACAGGAGTTGGCCCTAGAGGAATAGCGTTATGCTTTAGAAACTGGGTCTTTGGTTACTTCACTCATTGACTTTCTCAGCACTCAAGATGGGATACACAATTCAGAAACTTAATATACCAGTTAAAATCAAATAATAACCTTACACAATAAAAATGCAGATTCAAGATTTCATGGTTGGCATATAAGGCCATGAATAGGGCAAATGGGACAGAAATTTGCATTTGCGTGAATGGGTGGTCAAAAATCGAGCAGTAGCTCAACCCATAAAAAAAATCAATGGAAGAGCAATCTGAGGCAAACCTTGACAATTAAAATAAAAGGAAGGAAAAGGAAGGAAAAGGAAGGAAAAGGACCTATCCTAGAAGTATCCACACTAGCACCTAGTGAGAACATATCGTGTCAGCAGAAGGAAGAATGGTCATCACTTTTTATGCTATATTTTAGCTGAAGCCTGCAAGAAGTAATGCAAACACTGCTACTTAACATCATACACAGATAATGGATTTCATGTGTCTTTTAAAATAATAGTTCTAGAGTTAGCTGCCCACACACATGTACTAACGACTCTGGAGTGTTGGCATCAGACATCAGTCTCAGAGGAAAGTCCTTTTTATTGCGCTGGAAACAACGCTAGGATATCATGGTGCTTCTAGGGACATTCCCAGAAATATATAGAAGCAAACTATTTTAAGAAATATTTACTCTTGGATGACTTCCTGTTTTTTAAATTTAAATCTAAATGTTTACCCTGCCCTTCTCCCAGAGGTTTCTGGATGGGTCACGGAAAGCATTAAAACAACAATTAAAATAATGCCCCAGTACTTACTCCAGTATGGAGGGAGGGGAGAAGGAGGGTTATATTCTATATATTTTTAGGAATATTCCATATATTTTATTATTTTTATTGTTGTGATCCACCCTGGGACATTCTGGTGAAGAAATCAAATGTAAAATCGATAAGTCACCTTAATATCAGTTCCAAGTAAAGTGATGGAAATCATAATTAAGGATAAAATTATACACCCAGAGGAGCAAGCACTGCTGAAAGAAAATCAGTATGGCTTCTGCAAACGTAAATAATGTCTTACAAACTTGTTAGAATTCTTTGAGAGTGTTAAAGCTAGGAATGAAAGTTTCTGGCCTGGCCAATTTTGCAGCAGATCTACTTCCAGTGGCACATATATAGTCTATACCGGACTAGGTGCCATTTTTGGTGTCCTACTCTGGTCCACCATTTGGTACTCGTTCTGGAACGAGGGGCACTGTTCTTTTCTTTCCACATTACTTAAGCCAAAGGTAGGTTCTCCACATTAGATAATGTCAAAAGGAAACAGCTTACTACTTTGCTG
Source organism: Aspidoscelis marmoratus (assembly GCA_014337955.1). Taxonomy (NCBI): domain Eukaryota; kingdom Metazoa; phylum Chordata; class Lepidosauria; order Squamata; family Teiidae; genus Aspidoscelis; species Aspidoscelis marmoratus. Next base: position 25,824,393 of record MTQE01000401.1, read on the forward strand.
ATGTGTTCTTTCATTCTGAAAGTGGACTAACGCTGGATCAAAATGTAGGCCCTGAGATATTTATCATGGCATAAGCCTGCCTCCAGACCAGATCAAAAGCTGCACAGGTTTTTTCACACCGCAGCAGCAGCACAGCATTTAATTAAACAGCATCTTTTTACTTCACTGTGTCTGTTGAATCCCGCACTGCTACTGCGGGTGATGGAACATCCCATCTAGCAGATAAGAGCCTGCACTGCAGGGACTGCGCAGCTTCTGTTTGACCCGTCAGGTGGACTAGAAGTGGCTCGACTTCTGATCCGTAATGTCTGTTGAATGTGAAGTCGCTTTGCAAGGATGGTGCACCTTTCCTCAAGACTGGAGGCAGCCTCAGTTTTCATTGAAATATCTTATCAAAGACAAGTAAGAGCACACGGAAACAGAAGAACTGAAAGTTGAGAATGAGGAAACCATGTTTTCTTGCCACAGCATTTTTAACATCGGAATGATATTTCCTAAAATTCCGGTTAAACGGTGAGAGTTTTTTCCAGATTATCTACAGCATTGTTTTCAATGTTAATGAAGTTGTTTTGCTTTGAGGGAGAAAGTCAAAATCATGGTCCCACTGTTATCTCTGCCCAGAAAAATTGTGAAAGTACCAGTTATTCAACCTTTATAAGAAAAATAAACAAATATAAATGATGCATAATTTTATTGGTGAAAACCTCACACGTATGCATTGCTAATGTTTTGTTTCAGGCTGGGCAACACAGAGTGCCTCCAGACAGGATGAAAGCTGCGAATTCCCTTCACAGCTGCTTTCTATCTGACAAATGGAATGATGGGAAGCTATGAAGGGAATTCACAGCCGCTTCCTGTCAGACCAACAGGAAGCTCAGAAGCTACAAATGGAATTTGCAGCCGCTTCCTGTCAGTTTGATAGGAAGCTTTAATCACCCACAGCATCCCTGCAGCATTCCCAGAATCTCTGAAATGAAAAACTGTCCTTTAATCAGCAGCTTTTAACTTTGAGTGAGGGAAGAACATTTCGGGTATACTCCGGGCTATCAAAGCAGTGAAAGCACCCACAGAGTAAGCTGGGAAGGTCTTCTGCCCTCAGTTAACTGAGCGAGATTAGAAACTAAGAGGAGCCCTGCTGGATCAGGACACAGCCCATCTAGTCCAGCATCGTGTCTCACACTGTGGCCCATCAATTGCTCATGGGTATCTCAAGCAGAAGACAAAAGCAAAAACTTCACTTGCTCTTGACTCCCTGCAAATGGCCTTGAGAGGCATCCTGCCTGTCTCTCCCACCTGCATGCAGTACCCAGGCATCCATTCTAGTAGCCATTGATACACCTGACCTTTATGAGTTGATCTAATCCTTTCTTACAGCCTCTCTAAAAGGCTGAAAAGCTCTGTAAGTATCCATGTGGATGCGTCCCTAAGAATGTGCCACTGCACTAGAGCTGAAGATTGTTTTACACTCCTATGATATTCATAAAAGCTAGACAGGGTGGCTTTCTCTCTCTCTCTCTTCTAAACCACTAAAGCAGAGCAAACCTTGCAAGGAGTCACATTTAAAAATCAGTGAAAGAGTCAGACTTCAGCAACATTGATGATTACAGTGATTACACTGCCAAGTTCCCTTTTAGTGTATAACAAGCATGAGATTTTTTTTAAGACCTTTATCATAGTTATATCCTGTCATCACCCTGTAGATTGGAAGCTTTTATTCAGAGGGACAGTGAGCCATGAATAAGGTTGAGGGAGGGGGGAGACGGGGAAATGAGGGAGGGAGGGAGTTTCATCTCTGGTGCAAAGGGCATATTTGAAGCTTATGAATTGGACCCATGATGTCTTGAGTGCATTGCACAATCAGGCAGAAAAGCCAAAGCTCTCATATTTAAGCTCCCGTGCCTGGGCTTTAGGAATTTTAACAGACAGGGTCTCAGAAATCAGACTGAAGGAAATTGCAGAGGAAATGATCTGAGTGACCTCCAAGCAGTGATGGGGAACATGGCTGCCATCTGTAGAAAGACCCACCAAGGAGGTCTCCCTTCACAATGTGAAACCTGCTGCAGCGTAGAGGGAAAGGGTACTTTAAGCACTCACATATGAATCAGCTGAAGTTCCCCCAACATATAGAAGCAGAGGCTGCCTCCTTGTGCTGCAGGACCTGGAGGAAACAAACAGATGATACCCAGAAACCCTGTCTGCGGCAGACGCCTCCCACTCCTCATTCATAGCCGAGCTTTTGAAATACTGTAATTAGCTGTGCTAAACTACAAAACATTGTCCCAGTGGGATAATAAACTCCAGCATCTGTCAGAAAAGCAAGTGCCTATCAAACTGCCAAGAGAAACATTTTTTTCCTCTCTTTATTCAATTCACATCTAAATTGAAAACAACCCCAGAAAGTATCCAGTGGCACCAAATCACTAGATATCTCTAAGAGGACGCAAGCTGTTCACCATCACAGACAAAGCTCCCCAGCCATGGAGCAATCACTCACGCAAATTAACAAATCATTTAATTTAGATAGGAAGAGGATTTGTAAATTGACTGACTGACATGGCCCCATATGGTATTGCAACGCACAAGGGAAGTCAGAAAGCTGAGTACCATGCAGTCCTTTGCCCACTTCCTTATCCAAATCAAAACTAGCTGCACTCAGCCTGGCAGCAAGAGACAGGCTGAAGATCGGCAAAGTATCTTCAGATCAAGTGTGAAAGGACACAGACAATTTACTCTCTTTCCTCTAGGCAGACACCTCTTACGAGGTTAAAAAAAAGCATGCAAGGACATCTATCACTGAAAAAACACCAGTTGTTCTGCTTTCAACATGTCATAGTTACATTTCTCAAATGATTTTTAAGACGTAGGACACCTTCACACTTACACATTTGCTTCTTGGGGAATTAAGAATGAAACCTGTGAAAAAAGAAGACATGTCCTATTCCAGCTTGAAGAGACTCATGTGCTTCCTCCACCCACCAAGGATGCTTATATATTGAAGCCCATCAACCATGGAGGAAAATACTTCCTCATCCAGAGACCTTTGGGTATGGGGTGGGAGAGAAATGTAGATAATAAATACATAAGTGTGAGCAAAGATACTTTCATGCAGGTTTTGTCCTTGTCTTCTGCTAGAGAGGCCCATAAGCAGTTGGTCAGCCACTGTGCGGAGCACGATGCTAGACTAGATGGGCTGTGGCCTGATCCAGCAGGGATCCTCTAATGTTCTTATGAGGCTCCTACCTTACCATCACTGCTGCAGGGGAACACCTGAGAAGGCCTATTCACTTCTTTGTCCCTGGGACCACTCCGCATTTTTATATCCAGTCGCACACCCCACCCCTTGCCAAAATGGACGTTGGACAAAAAGGAAGAGTGACACTATTGAGTGTAGCTGAGAACCAGGCACCACATTAGAGAGAGAAACGGAGAAACGACGTTTTGGCAGCTTACATCTTTAAAATATTTTTAAAATATTCAAGCTTTGCAAGAAAGACTTTAAAATACTGGTGATATTTTACAAATGCAGCTGCCCTTTGAAAATATTGCTGTGTTTTGCTCTTTTTAAATTAGAACGTCTCACCTGATGGCTATGGAAAAATCTTTTAATCTCATCCCAAATGTCTTTCCTCCTCCATTTTGTCCTTGTGAGATAAAATAGCCATGATGTTATTACAAGAAACCAAAAAGTCACCTGACATTTTAAAAGAAGAAAAACGGCAATGCCAAAATGACAGAGTTTACATTTACAGGGGTGTGTCATGGAACCCAACAGTTGTTGCGGTAGCCAAACATCTGGATGCCTAGGAGCCTGGGTGGCTACACAGTCTGGTCCCCAACGGGTCTGTGAGTCCCTGGTCATACAAGTAGCCTAGGATGACCTCAGGTCATGTTAACTCACATTATTTTAATTTAATTCGTTTTCCAAACCAGCCTATCCCCACTAGATTGTTTTAACCGAAGTCCTTATTCTTATAGGACTGAGGAGGACTCAGCCAGTCCTGCCATCTCAGGTCATCTTTGCTTCATCAAGCATGAGCGGGGGGATGGGTTAGCGGAGGCTGAACTGTGCTGTGATGGGTGAGGTCTAGTCTTTCACCAGCCAATCAGCACACACAGTTCGTGAGGCACCTCCCCTTTTCTCAGTATGACTCCTCTATCTAGCACTTTTATGCAAATTTATAATTATTATTTTAAAAATTAATTGCACAGAGAAGAAAAACACATAAAAAAGGAAGGGGGTGTGGAGGTGGGGGAGCAGGCTTAAAAACAACCACAAACACACACCCTGGTCTCCCTTGAGTGACAGAACAGCATCCAATAAGAAAGGAGGTAGATTTGATGCAGCAAAAGGGGTGGAGAGCCAAGAGTTCTGTGGAAGAGGCTCAGGTCGATCGCACAGAAAGGTGTGAGTAATGCAGCTGAAGGTGAGGACAGTCTGTAGATGACCTATGTGTGAACAGCCCTGGTGTGACTTCGGTTTGAATTAATGAATAGGCCATCAGCCCCACGGGGACGCAGCCACAGAGTAGACACCAGGAATAGGTTTGCCACAGGAGGTAGTGAGCTCGCCTTCACTGGAGCTCTTCAAGCAGAGGCTGGGCAGGTATCTGCCTGGGATGGTTTAGTGAATCCTGCATGGAGCAGTATTTGATAACCCTGGAGGTCTCTTCCAACTCTATGATTCTATGATATTCTGGAAAAGGGAGATACCATCAACTTCAGCTGTATTCAGATAAGAGCTGGATGCAACCTTACCCTTCTCTGTGTAGTGGGTTGATATCTCTAGTCTGTTTTTGTGAAGGACTAAAAATAGCCCATGACAAGGCCACTTCCAGATTTTTGCAAAGCCGCCCAAGTCCCATAGGGAGATTATCTGCTAAAGTGAGGCTTTGGGAGACTGGCAGCTGATGTAAGTAAGACATGCTAGATACATCTGCTGGGCCTCCTACCCCAGGGCCAGGTTGTGGTTGCCTCCTGCTCAGATCTTAGTTGCATCTAGTTTGGTATCCTCCTTCACACAATTATTTACATGCCATTACTTTAAACATGCTCCAGTCTTTGTTCTCAGAACCTAAACAGGCTGGGGGTTGGTTAATCCTGGATGGGAGACCTGTTAGGAATATCAGGTCTTGCAGGCTAGACTGGAAAGTTAAAAACAAACAAACAAACAAACAAAAATAATGACAAGCTATTTGTGCAGTGCTGTTAAGGAAACCTTGTACACATATCAACGCAGTTACCAGCTGACCTTGGCCGTATCCCCATTACAAGCTTATTTTGGTTTCAAACAGTTTTCAATCCTTGCAGACCCCACGTCAGTTTGGCTTAACACGCTTTCCATGTGTTAAATCGCCCCAAAGCGTTGTAAATGTTAACACTCATTTCAACAGGTCTCACTCCGGATCGTGCACTTGATACGTGTTACATTTTTTACTGTGGGGACCCTACCGTTTTAAGGGATGAGAATCCATGTTTAGGGTTTCCCTCTCCCAATAGCTTGCTTCCAAAGACAGTGATTTCAGTGTAAAAATCCAACCTTCACAGCAGCCGCTACACTGTAGCAATCCAGGCACTTCACACCTGATAACAATGCTGCAATTTTGCGCAACTCTAGCTCTTTGGAGTTCTGACCTTTAAAGGGGAAAGGAAGGCAGGGCAGGTTTTGGGAGATGTGTGAATGTTTAATGCACCCTTGCTTGAGTTGCCGCTGCTGCTGTGTGCCCTGGGCAATGGGGAGAATCGCTGGCTGGCCGCTGGCGGTTTTCCTCCATCCAGGCAAGCGGCAGCCACCCAGCCAGGCTCGGTGAAGGGGTCCCTTATGGGTGGTGCCTTCACGCCAGGAGGAAGAGGGCAGGGCAGCCCCGAAAAGCAGCTTTTAGAAAGTAGCCACTTTGTCCCCCCTTGAGTCACATACGCCACCTACCATCCTCAGAATCCGGATCAAACGCGATTAAGCTGAAAGTAATGGGAACAGGCAAATTCGCATTTGCATCCGGTTCTATTATTTCGGTTTAGGGAAACTGAATTAAGCCTGTAATGGGGATGCGGCCCTTGAGTCAGTAGCACTTTTAAGCACAGATGAGGACTTGCAGGTGCTGCAGAACTTATATGAGTTCCAGAATTATAACAAGATGCACCTGCGGGTGAAACCACACAGAGAAAACAAATAAGGCAAGTCACAGTGGAAAATCGCACTGCACATTTACATTGACATTTCACTGGTTGGCGTCCCCACAGCAGATGATGGGAATGTAGCAGATTTCATGTTTCCCAAAGGCAAGATTTTCAACCTGTTTGCCCTTCTGAGGAATTCTGGATGAAGGCTTGCTAAGGGTCTTACCCATTTTGCTCAACCAAAGCACCACATAAATAACTCTTTAGGTGATGACAATTTGAAAGCAATTACAGGTGTGACAACATCACAGCCATTTTCCACCACACGTCCCTTTCCCAACACTACTGATAATTTAAAGTTTCTGATCAATTAGCTCTTGTGCTTTTTAACAGTATTTTATAGTAAGCCATAAACACAGACATGTACATACATAGCTGTTCTCATCGCTGCTGTCAGTGCGGAACAATTTCCTAAAGGTTGATAAAATTAAAAATCTGCTGCTTAATGAACTGCTTCACTGCTTCAATTAAATAAAAGGGTGTGAAGTAAAAAATGAAAACATAACTGTTTGATTTCCAATGAAAGACTGCTAAATGTTTTAGGTCTTCTCGACACTGGGTCAGCTTTTGTTTTCCTTTTAAGCGTCATGAATATAGCCTTTGAGCAGTCTTGCATTATTTGCTGGAAAAAACACCAGCAAAAGTCTAAATACAGTTAAATTTTCAAAACAAACCTGTTGATAGAAAAAGTGGTATGCACAACTTTGGGATATTGCAATGAATGAGTTTGTGACTATCTTAAAAAACAAGATGTTGGGAGAAGGACGACAAGAGGTGTGGAAGAAAGTCTGGATTCCTTTTATCAGGGCGGTGCAAAACAATAACATCAGCATACCTGACAAAGCTCATTTCTTGAGAATTGTAAACTAAAATTGTACTGTAACAAACACATCCATCTCCCGGGAGGAAGAGGGAGGGTAGAAGGGGAGGGTGAAGGGTGGGTTGAAAAATGTAAATGTATAATCTCTTTAAGTGTATTGACTTATTATTTAAATAAATAAAAAATCCATTAAAAAAAAGAAAAGAAAAAGTGTTGCTAGTAACAGTGAATGCTGAACAACGTTGCATCCCTCAGTGTATCAGAACACTGAACTGTGCACATTTATACTGTAATGATAACTGATAGGAGAGGGGAGAAGGAATCTACCGAAATAAATAAATGAACAAATAAATAAGATTAAATAAAGAACAGCCATTTTCAAGCAAATGATTCAGTATTGGAAATAAGTGATGTAGTAAAGATCTATCCATTTATACCATCAGCTACATTTTTGCCAATCATAGACAACAGTAGTATAGTTTTCCTCCTTGCCTAAAATACCAAAAATACCAATGTGGGAGAAGCATTGTACAAAACTGAACCTTCATATGCAGATATCAGGCTGCTATAGCTTATCCATTATCCACTTTTGCAAAGAGGATACTATTAATGACGCTGCATATGTTAATTAAGAGATTTATAAATGGGAAAACACCCAACATGTTTATTGTAAAACTCTGTATGAATACCATATTGTCAAGCACTAGAATACAATCTGTTTTCATAAACCTTGCAAGACTGTACAAATATATCTTCTTCTCAGTGAAGCTTATCTGATCTTGGAAGCTAAGCAGAATCTGGACTGACTAGTATTTTGGGAAAGGCCAACAAGCCAGACTAGTTCCTCAGAAACTTGCTGGGAAAAGGCCAACAAGGCAAGCCATTTCTGTACTGGTGCCAAGAAAACTACAAGGCTGCATCTATGTACATCTACTGTATCCTGCAACAGCCCTGGCTAGCACCATGATCCCCTGCCAAGTAGCATTATTCCCTTTCAAAGCAATTCAAGATGGATGTCATCCGTGTTATGTCTTTCAGTAGCAAATTTCATATACTACTTTAACCAGGTGCTTTGTGAAGTACTGGCTCCTATTTATTTTTAAAGTCCCAACATTTAGCTGCACTGGATGATTTCCTCAGGTTTAGGTTTTCGGGGAGCAGACTAATAAATTCCCTTTATTAACATTCTCATTTTTCACTCTAGGTTGTACCTCTTATTATGCATTTCCATTGGCTTTCTCCCTTCCCTCTAGGTATGTACAGAACTGCACCCACCCACCCACCCATCGGTCCACCCATCGGTCCACCCACCCACCCACCCGTCCATCCGTCCGTCCGTCCGTCCGTCCGTCCATCCATCCATCTTTTTCCTTTTTTTCGTTTTATGCCACTTTTATGCAAAGAATGCCATGTTGTTGTGAGGCCATGCTGTTTTAAAGTAATGGCATATGCCATAATATACTCTATCACCTATTATTTTATGTTGTCTCATAGACATATAAATGTATTGTCACAGTGACAGACTGTAGAAGATATTCTTATAGTCCTGCTACCCTCGGAGTGCAAGGGGCTAGGACATCTTTGTGGAAGCCTCCCTGCTTTGAGATAGCCTCTTAGGCTGTGGTCAACCTAAGGCTTAATCAAGCTTCAGATCCCCAGTAATTTCCTTTCCACAATATTTATCCCAAAGGTGAACTTTATGAGTTATTTAATGCTGAAAGAAAGCTTGTCTGTCACCTGGGACCTCCGGGTGACAGACAGGATACAAAGAAAGAAAGAAAGAAAGAAAGAAAGAAAGAAAGAAAGAAAGAAAGAAAGAAAGAAAGAAAGAAAGAAAGAAAGAAAGAAAGAAAGAAAGAAAGAAAGAAAGAAAGAAAGAAAGAAAGAAAGAAAGAAAGAAAGAAAGAAAGAAAAATAACACAATGGAAGAACTGTGAAGAGGGATTCCTGGTCAGAGCTGCATCCATACATTGGTTACCTATTAACAGTATATAGAAGATTAACCAGTTATTTGTTAGTTTCTGATGGTAATCTTATTTATAATTGGTTTGAACTGTAATTTATTTAAATCGTTTAATAGTAATTAATATATTTTAATGTATATTTTAAGCTTTTGCCACTAATTTGTTTGTATGCTTATTGTTGTTCAGATTTTGAATGACTGTATATTGCATATGGTATACTGTAGGATAAAAATGAATTTTTAAAAAAATCAAAATATAGTGGAATAAGTAATTGAAGTGTGGACACAGCCTGGATCTATTGGGACCACCATCTTCTTCTGCTCAGTGACACTTATTACCAGGAATGAAGGTCAAGGTGACCGCTTGAGGGATGGGCTCTATGTTCGCAACAGCATAGGATAGGGTGATTGCAAAAACAGATTATATGAGGGCTGAGAAGCTGAGAGATCTGGAGAAAGCAATGGATACATAAGTCAGTTATGAGTGCATCCAGATGGAGAGAAACAGGCCATTCACTCTTAGATGAAAAGCAGATTAGTTTTATATATCAGATTTTCAGCAGTAAAGAAAATCTTCTTTCAACAGAGAAAAAAGTATGTGCCGGAAATGTGTTGGAGATGACATAACGTGTATAGTATTGAAAATTTGTCCACTTAAGAAGCATTGAAATTTGAATAATTTGAGGTCTGTACACAGTCTATGCTACTCAATGAAAGAATGCAACAGCATATATATAAAGCCCTATATTTGATGTGATGTAGTATTTTCATAACTCTACTCTTCATGATTCATTAAAATACCTGTTTTAAGATCAAACTGATGCCTCTCCTTTTAATTTTTTTATAGCAATAAGCACTATGACCTTGTGAGCAATCAACCCCTTCGTAATTTTGTCCTTTGTTCACCTTTTTCATAACATCTTTTCTAAGTGCAGCTGCTGCAATTTAACACAATATCACAAGCAGGGCTGCATCACAGGCCCTATAATATAAAAAAGTCCCCCCCCCCTTTCCCCATGTTTCCCTTCTAAGCAATCCATAATAACATCAACATTTCTTTCCTGGTGAGTCATTGTCAGTGTATATGGGCATATGTGGAGCTGAATGAGCTTGGGGGAGGAGAGAACTTCTCTCAATTTCCGCTGTCTTCCTTTTAAAAATAACCTTAATAAATTGGTGCCATTAGTAAACTTTACCACCTGCTGCTCCCTTTCAACTTCATTTCATTTATTAACAAGTAAACAAACACTGGTCCTATTATAACACTGGTCCCCCACTTTGGTGCGAGAATTGCTAATATCATTTCTGCTTATTGCTTTTTGTTATTTAATAAGTTAATCCATGAGGGAGTGGCTGCAGCACAGTGGCAGAGCAAACTGCTTGGAAAGCAGAGGGTCGCCAGTTCAATCCCCAGGCTCTACTCAGAAGGAGGCAATGGCAAACCACTTCTGGATCCCAGCCAAGAAAACTGCATAGAGTTGCCCATGGAAGTATCTATGCAGTCAACCAGGAGTCAGCCAGGTCTTGGTGGTACACAACAACAACAACAGCATTCATCCATAAAAGAATTAGGCCTTCTCTGCTCAGATGCATTGCTGCGGTGAGAAATGGAGGTGAACCACCTTGGTGTTCTAGGAAGGGCGCCTCTGCCAAGTAATGGCAAAGTGGCCATTGAGAGCTCGGTTTACTCAGGAGCCTTGGGGAAGCAATTTTATCAGCCAAACATGTATTGATACTTTTAAAAACAGTGACACATAAACCCTGGGAAACCTAGGGCAGGCTTCATAGCCTGCACCAGCTTGAAGATGGCAGTCCCCTATTCTGGTACATAATCTGGAATAAGACCCAGTGCAAAGCTTAGGTCCTTTTTGCACGTTGCTAAAATGCTCCAGCCATCCACACTTGCTGATGGCTAGAGCATTCCAAAGCTAACTTAAGTGCAAATGGCACTAGAATAGGCACAAATGGGAGCTTGCCAGGCTATTTAAGACTGGCAGCTAATACAGCTGTGGAGCAGTTTTAACTGCTCCATGCCTACACTGCTTGGGGGATGCTCTGGGAGATGTGGAGTCATTTCTAGTTAAGAAACGGCTCTGTGCCGTGCAAATGCACTGTCTGGGAGCTCCCCTTGCCTTGACTACTGAGTCAAGTAAGAAAAAGCCCTTAGTTACATGAGATTTGCCTTCTTGAAACTCATGATGACTCTTTCACAAGATTTAAAATTTCTTGGTAACTTTATACTTTAACATGCATTATCTTGCACTGCAAAATACTTTAACATGACTTTTCCTGGATTCGCAAAATACCTTTGTAAGACACATTCCAATCATTTACCACAGAGGCTGAATGCCAGACAAACTTCACCGATGACCAGCAGTTTTACCCTTTGGACCAGTAATTTCTGGGTGCATAGATTTTTATTTTTTCTCCTCACTATTTGTCTCGCTCACTGAAGTTCCTTTCCTGAGAAAGTCTGGCAATCAATCAATCAATCAGTCAGTCAGTCAGTCCGTCAGTCAGTCAGTCAGTCAGTCTTATTTAATAGTCAATAGACCCTTGTACAAGATTCAAAAATGAAAAAAATACAAAAACATACAGTAAGTCACGCTATTAAAATATTCTCCTCAAGGGGAGGGCAGATTTAATAGTGCAAATGTATAAGCTCTTCAATTGTATAGACTTATAAAATTAATAATATTAAAAACTGCAAAAAATTAAGATATTCAAATAAATACATTCATTGTGTCTCAAATATTTAATTTATTAATGAAGAATTTACACTTATGGCCACAGCCAATAAGTATGTTCTCCTTAATACCCACAGCAGTTATTGGGCTAAACAGGATGACAAAGCACAGGATTCAAAACCCACATCAAGCAAAGGTAGTAAGAATAGAATACCTATCACATCGGTAGCAACTGATGCAGCAAGTTTGCTTTGCCCTTCCCAAGCCTGTCCACATAATGCACATTTTAGTCTGCTAGTCAAGTGTGAAGGCTGCATCTTCTGGAATGCCTGCTACCTTCATCCGTGGAGATGAATGGCCAAAGGAATCTGTCTGTCTCAGAGACGAAAGGGCTTTGTTAAAAGCATGACAGTAATTATGTTGACGTTAGTTACAATACATTGCACGTTCCTACAGATTTTTGATGTGTGTTGCTGAGTCCACCCCCCACCCCCAGTTTTGTGGCACTGGTTTGTTCAAACTGCTAATATAATTGAGAAGAGAGAACTTTTTCAGATATTTCCCAGCTCATTCCCGCTGAATAATTCTTGCACAAAGGCTGCACCAACACTGTGGGAGATTTCCCCATATCTGCAGAAAATTGTCTGAAAGCCACATGACACCTTGGGTTTCTTGTGTGCTGTTTATGCAGTTTCCCTAGCATTTTAATACTTGTTTATGAAAGCCTTGGATCATCACACAGAACTCCCTGATCACACAAAACCTGAAAAACAGGGAAAGGAAATTTGTTTGTCATTTATGATTTGTACTTCCGTACTCAGATAAAGTCCATACTAATAAGTCTACTGGAAACATTGGCCACAGGACAAAGCTGGAAAAATGTTGTCCATTAATAGGCTGTTGATTTTTGTTTTCCATATATGACATTTCTTCTTAAACTGTGAGGCTTCAGCAGCTTCACTTTCCCACAGTACAATTTCTGTTGTGAAGTCTGCAGAATATTTTCTAAGGATTAAAATGCTCCCCTTTTCCAGCATTCCAACTCCTTGGGCCTGTAATTTTCATTTTTTCACAGCATTTAAGCAGTCCAGTGTGGGTACCCAAATATAGGAAGTACTGCCTCCTCACACCTTCCTTATGAGGCCAGTCTGCAAAGTCTGAGCCTCTTCGGCCTCCGAAGAAGGTGTTTAAGAGGTGAAGTATATAAAATCACACATGGTGTGAGAAAGCTCAATAGAGAAAAATTATTTTCTCTATCACCTCACACTAGAACTAGGGGGCATTTTATGAAACTGATGGGCAGAAAAGCTGGACTGAAAAGGGGAAGTATTTTTCACCCAGAGGCTCTATGGAATTTACTACCAGAAGAGATGGTGACAGCAACCAGCCTGGATAGCTTTAAAAAAGCATTAGATAAATTTATAGAGGATGGGTGTATCAATGGCTATCAGAACGGATGCCTAGGTATAACCGCCAGGTTGGAGAGACAGGCAAGATGCCGTTAAAGGCCATTTGTAGAGATTTGAGAGTAGGTGAAGGTTCTGCCTTTGGCTTCTGCTTGAGAATGCCCAGAAGCAATTGCTGGGCCATTGTCAGAGAAAGGATGCTGGACTAGATGGCTTGTGGCCTAATCCAGCAGGGTTTCTCTTATGTTCTCTTATGTATACTATTTCTCTAGGTTTAAAAGGCAATGGTCACACAACTACTATGTTGGGTAGGATGAGAAATGAAGCAATAGCAATCAGTTTCACAAGTTTGTGCAATAACAGCAATTTCCCCCCAATGCTAGTCTCCGTTCTAGTCTATAAGGTTGACTTCCTTTCACACACCAAAATTGTCTCTTAATTTCTCAGCAAGCTTGGGAACTAATGATACTGGGAGAAATGTATTGGGGGGGGCGGGGAGAGAAAGAACACTCTTTCTCAGTAACAGATTCTAGGAAAAGATTACAAAACTGCCAAAGTGCTCCATTTCTCAGCCCATATGTTCATTAAAAGAGATTAAGTATCATTGAGAAACCCCTGCAGGCAATAGGGAATGGGCAGCGCGAGAGGAGACAGAAAGCAGTCAAACAGCTGTTCATCCTGAATTCATGAGATGGCAAATACGTGTGCCCACAACACAGCACCAGACTGCCAACTGGAATGTCTTCCAGATTATTAATTTAGCAAAAAAAACAGCCGCACATTGAAATGATTGCTACAGATTAACCTGCATCTAAGGAAAAGGTATGCAACTTGTTTTATCTCCTACAGAAGAAAAAAGAGGTAAAATGACAGGCAAGGAAAAGAAAGGAGAAAATATATTATTGTGATGCCCATTTTCAAAATGAGAATTGACACATAAAAGTGAGAGGCCATATCTATAGCTTTTACATATAGGTGAGAAAAACTTCCCCAGATCCTAGAAGCCAGATTGTCTCCCCAAAGCATTTTCTTCTGCTCCCAAGACACTTTGAGACAGGATCTGTCATGGCTAAGAAATGGTCACCACACTCAGAAGTCAGCTCTCTCCTTTTCTGTTTGACCTCCATATCCTCTGATCCGATAACCGCAGTTTCAGTTTTCCGTGGTAACCAGATTAGCCTACCGTCTTGTTCTCCCTGCCCCCCATGGGCAGCCTTAGGCATACCTGAAACGTCTCTGAGACCTGGGACAGTCTGGAAATTACACGAAATGATATCAGATTTCTCATAATTCCTCTGAAATCCTGCGAAATTTCATAGGAATTATAGGAAATTGAGTGCATCTTGAGCAAGATTTCCCATGATTTCTGCAAAATCTTGTGGGATTTTGCAGGAATTATGGGAAATCAAGGGCATTTCCCAGCATTCAAAATATCCGCGGTTTTTCATTAATTGTGGTAGAACCACATATTCCCTGTTGATATGGAGGTCTGGCTGTAGTGGTAACCCTCAAAAACTGGCCAAACTGGAAGCCAGCTAAGCAGCCTCTCACTTCCATTTCTGTTGGCTTTTCTGGCTTCTGGGTAGCCTCAACTGGAATAGTAATGAATAGGGATCTGCACAGATTATTCGTCAGATTCACAATTTGTACAAATCTGAACATTCGCATTCAAATAGAATATTGGCTATATCTGAATTCCAAGGCAAATGCTTTTGTGCCTTCGTTCAATGGTGGCAGGGATTTGAAGCAGATTCAATTAGCATGTGAAAGCATTCACAGCGAATCCGAATCCTACCATATTCAAAGTGGCTCTATTCACACGAAAACAAATGTCCTCCCCAATTGCTTCAATGTGAAGCAAACATGGAAAAAAACTGTGCACATCCCTGGTAACAAAACAGGTCAGAAGACATGCACGTACCATCAAGATTACAAGAAACCCAGCATGATTGCCAGATTTTCCAAAATAGCAATATTTTGGCTTATCATCTCCCTAACCTGGGACTGTATTAATAATGCTACGATTATCTCTGGCATTCCCAATATTGTGGTTTTAGACTGTGTCTGGAGTCTCCCACATATAAATAACTGTAAAGTTTTACACTTCATTGTGGAATTGAACACTTGTTCTAATTTCTTTGGGCCTAGCTATACTAGATTTTTTTAAAAAAATGATTGCACTATATTTATCACTCATAAGGATAGCTTAAGAAGTTTCACTCCACTATCATTATCCTTAAAAAAAAACCCTTTGTTCTGAAATATATAACTTCTTCTTTAAACCGTTCTGAACACAGAAGCTTCTTCTCATTGTGATTAGTGTTTTAACGTGTGTGTGGAAATGTGCAATTGCTGCCTGCTGAGCGGATTAATGTGGAGAAATCTGGAGGGAAAAAAACCACCAATGAGCAGTTAGATCACAGTTGCAGCCTGTGGGGAAAGGTCAGGGACAAAAACATTCACTGTCATTTCTGTGACAGGACATAAAATTATGATGGCTGAACCCGTCTTTCCCACTGTTCTGTACTGTGGTATTGGCTTTGCAATGACCCACGAATATAAAAATACTGGAAAAACCACAGTATGCCCGCCAGTAAGAACGAGATGCACCATTTCTCAAAGGCAAGAGACACTTTAAACTGCAAACGTAGTTGTGTGGTTCTCTGCAAAAATGTACATAAGGTAAACAAGAGTGATAAAGTACAGTAATCTATCAGAGTGAGGGGTGGAGTTGACTCCATTTCTTCCATGAGATGGGGCACCGCTATTCATTGTGGGCTGAGGACAAAAGAGCATACAGCGGGAAGATGTAAATAAGAACAGAAGTGCAAAGAAGCCAGAAAACAATGCTATAACCAGCCTGTGTCTAGCTAGGACCTTGTATCATTGCTATCTATTGTCTCTTTTCTCTTTACAACCTTGTCTTTCCTCCTGTTTGTTCCTCCTCCATGTTGAAGACTTTTGGATGCTCAGGTTCTTTCTAACAATGGATACATCTTCTTGCAAAGTACCCTTCCACTGATGGTGCTATATAAATAATAAAGAACAATAATATGATATTCCAATAATTGGCTAACTAATATACTGAAACTTATTTAAAGCCAACACAGGCCATATATGGAGATGATTAGAGAGAAGAGGCCTCGAGGCTCAACAGTCTTAATCAGCTAAGAGTTTATACTAAGGCATATGGATCACAAATAATAAAGCACACCATTTCTGTATTTAAATACACTGAAATGTAGCATCCATAGCTGGACAGTTCCTGAGGCCCCAGCATGCAGTATTCATCAATCAGGAGATCATTTTCTTATTTTATTTCTTACAGTTAGGCACCATCTTTCGTCCATCAAGTTGCCCAAGGAAAGGTACAGTTAGTTTTGTTCACAGTCAAGCATTAAACATCCCGTATTTGCTTAGCTTCATCAATTTGGAGGCTTCCAGTGACTTCAGATCACAGCCACTGACCCAGATGTTTGTGAATGTTGCTATGGCTCAGTGGTAGAGCAGGCTTACAGTCAATTCAAAGTTCAATACCCCGAAGAAAATAACAAACTTCAAGCCGTCTCAGGAAAACTGAATGGATGTGTCCGTGTGGATATCTGAAGTTGAATTAACTTAAGGGCGTCTTCTTTATCCTTTAACTCAGCTACCACAGAACGGTGTCTATGTTTCTGAGTCAGCAGAAGGCTATAACAAAGAAGGTGTTTTGGTATTCTTAAAGCATACACAGGGGATAATTTTAGCAATATTAATTTTCAAAATGAAAAAGAATAAGAATATATAACGTGATCTTCTGATTTTGCATAATTCTCTACAACACATGAAATCCTTTATACAAAATGCATAGAAAACACAAACTGTCATTCAAGAAATGTTTTTAATTTGTAAACTGTCACACAAAGATGCTTTAGAATTAAAAGATAAGTGGGAGAATAACTGATATTTCCCCAGAGTCTGAGAATGTTTTGTTTGATTATTATTTTCCACTGTAGAGCAAATTTTCATATCATACCACATAGAGGTGAAATGAGTTCAAAGACAAAAATAAAGTGTGTATCAACACACATACAAACCTCACATACAAGCACAAAAAATGCAGTAAAATTTTGAATCTAAAGTTTAAACTAGAATTTTAAACTTTAAACTAATCCAGGATAAAGATATAAGAATATATAAGAAATCTAACAACTGCCCTATTGGATCAGGCCTGTGGCCCATCTAATTCAGCAGGCAGCCATCACAGTGGCCAACCAGCTCCATGAGCCAGTTTGGTCTACTGTTTAGGGAGCCAGACTCTTATCTGGGAATACTGGGTTTGATTTTGAACTCCTAAATGAAGCCAGCTGGATGGCCTCAGGCTAGTCACAACTCTCTTCTGAGCTCTCATAGCCCCACTCACCTCACAGGGTGTTCTGTTGTGGGGAGAAGAATAGAAAGCTTTGTCAGCTGCTTTGAGTCCCTTAAAATTGGTGAGAAGAGCGGGGTAGAAAAGCCAACTCCTTCTTCTTCTTCTTCTTCTTCTTCTTCTTCTTCTTCTTCTTCTTCTTCTTCTTCTTCTTCTTCTTCTTCTTCTTCCATACAGAAGCCCACAGGCAGGTTATGAGCAAATTAGCCTTGTTTACAGGCTCCTAGAAATTTGCCTTTAGAAGGTAATCACATCTTCATTAAGGCTAGTAGTCAATGATGGATAAAGCTGTCCAACTCCTTTTTGAAATCATCCAAGATGGCGGCCAATGTGTGTTGTATAAAGAAATATTTCTTTTTCTTTATATGATTCTCTTAAGAGTCCCCATTGAAGTTGGTGACCGCTGACTTATGTATTTTAGGAAACGGAGAAAAAAATGTTTTCTTATCAGCTTTCCCAAACTGGGCATAATTTTATATGCTTTAAGCATTCTAAAATAAAAATGTCCTAAATGCTGTAAATCCTCTTCATAAGTGAGTTTTTCAGATCCAGGACTGCTCAAACTACAAACATCTCGATGTTGCTGAACTATGATTTCCAGCATTCCTCACCACTGGCCAAACTGGTTAGGGCTGCTGGGAGTTGTATTAAAGTTGCTTTCCCAACTCCAATATATAGTTATCCCTATTGACCTGCCTATGCCCTAAGATCTGGAGGGGAGGCCCTCCTAGTTATACCACTACTCACAGCAGCAAAAGCGGTGGGCACCCGGGATAGGGCCTTTTCAGTGGTGGTCCTCAGATTGTGGAATAGGCTCCCTCCTGAGGTGCATCAGGCACCTTCAGTCTATGTGTTTAGACAAGCTGTAAAGACTCTTTACCCTGGCCTTTGGCTAAGTAAAGGAACAGCCTTTTCCTCCCCACATTCAGACACTGCCAAGGTTTTAATATTTCTAATATGTTATTGGTTTTAAGGTGTTCATTTTATGCATTGACACCTGCCTTGAGACCCTTGGGTATAGAGAGGGATAAAAATGCAAACAAACTAACTAACAAATAAAATGCTTCTACCTTCTGGTTTAAAAAACAGCCACCAGGAGCAAAACTTTCGGTGACCTACCTCAAGATCTTCTTTCTGGTCTAAAGATGCTATTTGAATTAATTGCTCCAGTGTGCCTCATTTTATACATACTAATGATGAAGAACATATGCCATTTTGATGCTTACTCCTTCAACATGCAGGTATTCTTCTAAGGCTTCTCATGTTTTTCTTTCTGTTTCTACCACTCGGCACATTTTGGTACCATAAGGAAACCTGGCAATTGACTGTTCACTTCTGACTCATGACAACTTACGAATATGCTAATAGCACTGATCCCGCTACGGTACTTCCAAGGCCTTCACCTGGTACATTTCATTATTGTAAGAAATTTCCATTTGTTTCCTACCTTCTGGTTTTTGTTCCCTAATCAGTTTTCATCCATAACAGAGCCATGACTGCCATGATGGATTTATCAAAAACAATCTGAAAGGCTAAGGAGATGATGTCTACTAGATTACCTTTGCCCACTTGTTTACTGACAGGCTAAAAAAAGCCATATAAAAGGTTTGGTTTTATCTTTAATAATGACTTTGTTGGAACAGACGTTCACCTGACAGGTTTTTAATATGCTTAGTATTCTCTGAAGCCCTTTTTAGAAACTATCATTGCTTGCAAAGATTATGCTGTCTTCAGAACCCAATAGCATCCCATTGATTAAGAACAATTTTCATTATCTCTGTGCCAGAAAATGCTTAGCATAAGTCCCATTGACAGCAATGGGATAGGTTATCTGCCACTGATTTAAGACGCATGGTTTGGTCACACCTACTAGGCTGCCCTACACCTCTGAGCCTGATAAAAAGTAAGCTTCAGCATGTGGGAGCAGCGGGGGGGGGCAACGAGGGAGAATTGTGTAGTGGGGAGACAGGGCAGGGAAGGCAACCCAAGATGGGGTGGGGAGGGCAGGGCAGGGGAGTTTCAGTGCAAGATGCAAAGGAGTGACTTGCTGTGGCAGAGGGGTGGGAGGATAACTCTGCATAGTGGGGGGGCTCAGTGAGGACTGGGGTGGCAAAGGCTGTGGCAAACAACTTGACATGTTGGGTTGGGGGGCAGGTGGAGTTTTGGAAAAGTGGAGGAGCATGGGGGAAATGGAGCAATGGGAGACCTCCACCGCTCTGCTGAAGGTTACCATTTTCTAGGTGGCAATGGGAGCAGGGACGGGGGCCTCCCTGCTCCTCTGAGGGTCCCATTTTTTTCGTTCACCTGAGTTCATTCAGACTTACTGCTAAGATAATCCATATAACAGATAGTTCCAGTCAGGGAAGGAAAGTCTGCAGAAAAAACAGATGCAGACTTTTACATGTAACCCCACTGGACCCAGGATGACCTCCATCCAGATAAAAGGTAAGGTGTGGCCATGGCCCTATTAATTTTAACTGAAATGAAGCACAAACAATTTTTTCAAGTGCAAAACATGTTGAATAAACTGTGATTCCACCCCACACACTTGTAACAGAGTTGTTGAACACTCAGCATTGGACTTCTGTGAGGTACTACAATGATTTTATCCAATATGAAGTGTGAATACAATTTGACATACGATACTGAGAAAACAACCCTTTCAAGTTGGTCAATGTTTGGATAGCAGAGAACTCTCATTTTCCAATATGTCCACAACAAGTGATTAACATGAATCAGATAGACCCCTTCCACCATGGGTATGCTCTGTCAACCGATGGAGTGTAATCCAGATCAGAAGCCCCCTGATCTAGATTACTGGTAGTCCTCAACATTTAGGACCATCGACGTAGCAGTCTCCACCAGGCTGGATCAGTTTTCCAGATTAATGTGGAAGACCATTTTAATGGTGTCTCAAAATGTGCCATTAAAATGGCTTTGCTTTGGAGGGGAGGGGGGAGATCTGAGGCTAGGAGCTTTTCTTTCCTAGTTGTCAGAGCCCTTGGAGGCAAGCCTCAAAATGGGGTCCACTGGGGGGTTTGGTCTGGACTAGTTCTGCCAACAAGACAATGTTGTTCCAGATCATGCCTTGCCAAGGTGCAGACCAGGGGCCTTTGCTGGTCCAGCCTCATTGTTTCGAATATTACCATCTTCCCCTTCCTTCTTTCCCTTTTACACACTCAATGTGATTGCAAAAAAAAACCCAAATCCCAATTTCCCCCCTCTTTTTTGCCCCCTTAGGAGACTCTTTCACATGGTTTTTCCTACTGCAAAATCAGTGCAGCATAAAGCAATTGGCAATTTGACTGACCCAATTGGCAGTGCAGAAGCATAAATTGATATAGTAGGAATTGTTCCTTAAGTGCAATTATTGTTCCTTCCTCTAGCAGTCTTTTGGCTTTCTTTTCTCTTTCTCTCATCCTGATTTCATTTCTAGGGAAAAAAAATCTGGGGGAGGGAAGGGGAGATGACAGATGCAATATTTTGCAAAATGAGATAATTATATAGCAGCTGCATGGGAAGATTAGATTAGAAAGAGATTTCAACACAAGGACATTTAATAAGAATGAGACACAGGTACATGAAAACCCAGACAACGGAAAGGTCATCATCATCACCATCTTCTTGAGATTATGAAACAAAATGCTTATGACCTACACAGCCTTCAATACTCATGGCAGTAATTCTATTGTTATTGCAAACGCAAATGCTGGGGTGATTTTTTGTTTTTTTGTTTTTTGCGCAAATGTATGGTTTCTTTCATTCTCTCACTGCCTCGTTCACACACAAAACTTTCAATCCTCTCTCACAACCAAGAGCAACTATGTTAATTCAGATGCTGTGCTGCATTCATAACTTGTGATTCCTTTCCGTTCTGTAGTTAGTCTTGCCAAAAGACACAAAGAGGGATCGCCATGGTTGCTTTTGCAGTAGTGGTAATTCCTAAATCCTGGCTTAGGGACCCACTTTAATGATGCTTCAAAACTCTAGTCATTACATCTCTTCATGATGATGATCATGATGATGACCCTGAAGTCGAGCACCACAATCATAAACAGTTTGCTCCTATGATTTAAGTCCTACCCAAGGTCCTTGGAATCACAGACATTTCACCATAGAATCCAAGCTGGTCATTATTAATACTATTATATATAAATAGTGTACAGTAGCCAAGAGTGTGGGAATCATTAAAGTAGGGTCTGATTATATATGAGGTGCCTGGTGATGCTTTTACTTATAGGTGGGCTTTTGCAATTTAGATAGCCCTAATTCCTTTTGATATTGCTTCTAATAACTATCAGCACTACTGTTTACTTTTATTTCTCCAAACTCAAGAAGAAGAAGCTGACAAACCTTCTGTTCTTCTCCCCACAACAGATGCCCTGTGAGATAAGTGGAGCTGTGAGAGCTCAGAGAGCCGTGACTTGCCCAAGGTCACCCAGCTGGCTTTGTGGAGGAGTGGAAAATCAACCAAATAAGTCTGCCACTCTAACCACAACACCAACCTGGTTCACAGATACAGATACTACTCAGTTGTGGGTATCTTTTCTGACATCGCATAACTAAAACAGTAGGTGCCTCCAGTAGGTGCCTCCAGACATGACCCTTGCTCCACTTTAAATGCAAAGATCCTTCTGGTCCTCCAAACTGGAGGACCAGGAGCTTCTCATTTCTGGCAGAGCTGCTTCCCATCCACCAAACTTAGGAGCATGGTAAGTATCCCTTAGCATGTGGTAAAGAGATGCTAGTTACCCATTATCTTTTTACTTTGTGGAGGGGGGGATGCTGTGCTCCTATTGTGGGGCACAGAAGAAGTGAACATGCTTTGCTGCTTCCATCCCTGTCTGGAGGCACCCAGTATTACTGTAATCTCTCCCTGTACATTACAATTTGTTTCCTATAACATGCCATGTACAGTGAATCCATTCACTTTATTGTGAAACTGTGGATTAAGGACTTGTGTCCAATATTAGTGAAGTCTCTCCCACTGCTCTACAAGGAGCTTTTGACTTACACTGCCCATAAATGTCATGTACAATGAAGGTGATTCCACAGGGGCTGGTATACCAGACCAGCAATCATAGTAGGAGGCTCCCTTCTACACATTGGTGCCATCTAAGAGAGGTCCCAGAAGTGTGCAGAAGGGAGTCTCCTAGTATGCTTATTGGCTCAATATACTGGCCAGGGCAGAATTGTCCTGAGTGCTAGGGGTCATTCTATAAATCATATGGGCAGGAGAGTTAGGAAGTATTTTTTTTCACCCAGAGGTTCATTGGTCTGTGGAATTGACTACCAGAAGAAGTGGCAACAGCATCCAGCCTGAATAAATTTAAGAAAAGATTAGACAAATTAGCGGACAACATGTTGATCAATGGCTACTAGAATCAATCTCTAGGTAGCAGGTTCAGGATGGAGAGACAGGCAGGATGCCCCTAAAGGGCATCTGCAGAAATTTGAGAGCAGGTGAAGGTTTTCCCTTCGTCTTCTTCCTGAGAATGCCCAGGAGCAATTGGTGGGCCAGTGTGTCATCCAGGATGCTGGACTAGATGGTCTGTGTTCTGATCCAGCTGGGCTTTTCTTATGTTCATTTTCTTAGGTTCTAAACGTTAAGAAGCATAAAGGTTTTGAAATTCTGTGGATCTCCCATGGATGTGCTTGAACCCAGAGTCCTCAAGGGGGCAGCACATATTTCACAGGACACCTTGAAGTATAGTCTTAGAGGAATGAATTTGTTAAGACATATTTGGCACAAAACTCTTTTCTGGTCTGCAGTGCAGATTTTAAATGAATGCAGTATGCTTTTTGGATGCAGTTCTTCCCCTTGCTTCTTTCCAAGATCTCAGAGTGCTTTGCATATATTATTAAATAAAACCTCTACAGGTTGCAAAGTACTAGGAACAGCAAAAATATTTCAGTTGGGAGGGTGTGATTCACTACTCAGACCACAAGCTGCTTGTTGGCGGGGTTGCCAGATTTTGCAAAATAAGTCAGCCAATAAGGTTGCCAGATTCTGCAAAAATAAGACAGCCAATAAGACACACCTGCCTTTTTAAGGTAAGGTTGTATGTAGGAATAATTAGGCTGGCTAATTACCTGGCCAGTCTGCTTGTTTGTAGCTGAATCAACAACAAAACTCAGGCACCCACAGTGGTATTTTCTCCTCTCGGCATCAAAGTGCACATACGTCAGCTCTGTAGATTTCAGTAATCTAGTGCAACAAGCTTAAAAAACAAACTTTGAAGCTGTACCATCATTGAACTGGATGTCTGAATTCTCTCCAAAACTGCCAAATGTTCCTACCGTAAAAAGTGCTCTTCTAAACAGCAGTCCTAAGCCCTCTTGCATGGATATAAGAAGGAAATAAATAAAATTCCAAACTGAAATCTGGTTTCAAGCTTCTAATTCCATGTGTATTATGGAAGAACAGGTGGTCTGACTTTCCCTACCAGATGCTTCAGCATGGAAGGTGAATAGAATGATGGTACAGAATGATGAAGTGTGAGCCAGTTTGGTTGTGTGGTTAGGGTGCCAGACTCTTACTGGGAATCACCGGGTTCGATTCTGCCCTTCCCCATGAATCTAGGTGGGTGACCTTGGGCAAGTCACAGCTGTCTTCTGAGCTCTCACAGCCCCACCCAACTCACAAGGTGTTCTGTTGTGGGGAGAAGAACAGAAAGCTTTGTAAGCTGTGGTGCCCCCTCACCATGCACCTCACCCCAGTTTCAAGTCAGGGGCACTTTTTGCCACACTAAAAATGAGTCGGCCAGTTTACACACAATTAAAAACTGTGAGCCAATTTGGTCTTGTGGTTAGAGTACTAGAATCATATCTTGCAGTCATGGGTTTGATTCCACACTCCTCCATGAAGCCAGTAGGGTGACCATGGGCAAGTCATAGCTCTCTTCTGAGCTCTTACAGCCCCCCTACCTCATAGGGTGTTTGTTGTGGGGAACAGAATAGAAAGTTTTGTCAGCTGTTTTGAGTCCCCTTAAATGTGTGAGAAAAGCGGGGTAGAAAAGCCAACTCTTCTCATTCTTCTTGATTTATCACCCTCATGCTGAATGAAAACCCAAATTCCAGGCTGTGTACAATGCATGTAATCTGACTTCTGGGTCCAGTCCACTAGCAGCATTCTGCATAAAGAGGCATAAAGAGACTTTTTGGATAATACAGAGAGATGGAACAGAGCTTCAGCCATTTGACAAAAGCCCTCCCATTCCCATGCCAGTTACTACAGCTGCTGCCCCCATCTAGTTCCAAGCAGGGATACAAGTGGATGCAGCCAACATAACTGTAAAAGTAAGAATGAAAAACGTAAGAAGATTCCTGCTGGATCCGGCCACAGTCCATCTTAGGCTGCGTCCCCTCTGGCACACTTTTGGTGCTGTTTGGGCACAGGACCAGGAACACATTTCGGGCATCCCCATGAGATTCCTGGCAACGCGGGACAGGTATTGGTTGGGCACCGATGGAGGTGTCCCCACGAGAACTGTGCCAGATCCTGTTATGGTGGAGCAGTGCCCCCTCCTCTCTGCCCCCTCTCTCCTCACTGGCAGCCGGATTGTCGTCAGCCCACCCCTGTGCCGCATCCCCCCTTTACTTTAGTGGCATGGACAGCCAGGACTGGAGTGGGAGCATGGAAACAAGTTAAAATAAAGCTTCTTTCATAAAAATAACTTTTTTAAAAAATTTAAAACATCAAAAGCTGCTACGAGGTTTAGCAGCAGTAGGCGCTTGAGCAGTTGTGCACACCTCCATTCCACCGGGGACCGCGACAATGGCCGCAAACTGAAAATCAAGCCCTTATTTATGATCGCCTTGCAGATCGGGGAAACGGGGGTTGCAAATGGAACAGAAATCAAGCCGTTATGCAGCCTGCCTTGGCATTCTTGAAATGGGGTTGGAATTACCTCTGTGGAAATGGCAGAAAATTAAAAAACCAAGCTGTTCTCCAGCCTGCCTTTGCGATTGGCATTTTAAAAAGTCAGTGGGTATGATCTTCAATGAACATGGCAGGGACAACAAGCACACCCCACCTTTCAATGACATGAGTGCAAATCTCCTCCCTGTTAGCCCGCTAGTGTCCCCGTGTGCGTTCCCAGCTCACTGAGCAATGCGTACCGGTCCCCCAAAGCGTGCCGAAACTTCTTTTTTCAGGTATCAAATCTGGCATCCTTCTGGCACGGTTAGGGAGGGGTTGGCACGCTTTTCATGCACCAAATCCAAAACCCATGGAGACAGACAGTGCTGATCCTGGGCTCGGAACCATACCAAACATGCATGGGGACAGCATCCTGTTTCAAACAACAGTCTACAAATTCCTTCTGGGCTTCTTAAGCAGAAGAAAAAGGCAAAACCTTCACCTGCTCTTGAATCCCTGCAAGTGGCCTTTAGGGGCATCTTCTATTACCTTGCTAAGAAGACCCAAGACTCACTTGGCTCTGCTTAGCTGAGCTATACTATACAGTAAGTGCCCATTTTGCAAGCAAAATAAAATTAAAGCAAAGAAGCACTTGCTTCCAATGCTAAAAAACATTAATCCTTTCATAAGCAAGGTTGAGACACAATAAAAGCAACAACTCAGAGAGACAGCATGTGGCCCTTGTGTTCCCAAGCCTTCTCTAATCCACCTTTCCTAGCCTAGGATGTTCAGGAGAGGGGTAGGGGCAGACTGATGTGTGAACAATTCCACTACAAAGCCTTCTCTAAGATGCCTCAGAGATTATTTGTTTTGCTGTGTCTGATCACAGCCTTAAACACATTTGACAACTTTACTGTTGCTGAAATCTCTTCACATTGGACTCTAATTATACTAAACCACAGCTTCAGTTTGGATATTCTTAGTAACTGTTAAATCAACGTCAGTGAAACTGAAGGCCATTTGCTGGGATTTGAGATGAGGAGGTTTGCCCTTGTCTCTGCTTGAGATGCCCACGGGCAATTGGTGGGCCACTGTGTGGGGCAGGATGCTGGACTAGATGGGCTGTGGCCCAATCCAGCAGGGCTCCTCTTAGGTTCTTATGAAAATTAAAAGACAGCATTTTGAGAATTAAGTTAACTGGCCAAGTGACAATGTGGTTTTAGTAGAGGAAGTTCTATTTGTACTGAAGTACTGGAGGATACAGAGATCTACAGTCAGGGATCTATTAAAGTTGGATTCTGATGTATTAGTAGAAAGAGATAATCCTTTTAGCAAGGAATTTTAAGGAAAAAAAATGTTGACTGAAGGGTTACTAAATCTCTCCTAGTTAGCTATAACTCCCTTTGGGCTCCATTAACACTTTGACATATTACTCTTTAATGTGTTTCTGCAACAACACACAGCAGTGAAAAGTCAGAAGTTTTCAGCTCGTGATTTCAAGGTTAATTTGAACAAAACAAAACCTGGGAACTGCAAAAACAATGGAAATGTCTATTTTATTACAGCCCCTTAGGAAACTACTGGGCTTTTAATTTCATGATAGTTTGGAGCTTCATTTTCAAAGAAAGTACTCCTCCATATTCCAGGAGAAATCCTTATGATAAAATGTTCTAAATACATTGCTCTCTTTTCAATGCCATGATACTATTACCAGATGAATGCTTACTAGTGAAATGATTAAAAATGCTAAGGCTTGCAAAATATATAAAGCTTTGAGGAGCACGTACCAGAATGGATTCTACCGTGATGGAAACAGCTTCAGGCTTTGCAAATGCATTTTGTCTTACAATTGTGTTCAAGTGAAAGTTTATCTCTCTTGCTAGGTAACCTGTATCATCCGGATCTTCAAAATATCTTGAGGTTTCTGCTGACCCAATTCAAAATAACAATGTCAAATACATCTGTCGCTAGTAGGACACGTGTGTGTGTGGAGAACAGGAGAAAGAGATGCTTTATCTCTGCTAGGACTTCCATGAATGTTTTATGCACAGTGCAGTTAAAGGGAATGGAAAGCCTGCTATCAATCTGCTGACTGAGATCTCCTCTGGTGCTACCGATCTACAGCAAATTCCACAGCCCCAATCATCCCAACAACAGACTAAAAATGTGTAAAGGTCATATGCATAACTACTTCTTGTTCGTACAGATAGTGTTTCACAGTTGTATTAAGAATGAACTGAGGGAATATAATTATCATTCCCTTCCAACATTAGTACACTTGCAAGCGAATAGAACAGATAGCATTCATATACTTTTACAGGCTTAAACAAACAAAGGGAGATTTTGCACTGGCCGGTACCCCAAACCAAACAAGTGTTCTCAGAGCCTCCCTACTGCCCACTGATGCAATCTAAGGGAGGCCATACCTGGAAGAGAGGTTCCTAGGAAGTTTGTGCAGAATAGTCCCAAGGGGGGTGGGGAATCATGAGGGACATATGGTGATTGGTCAACTGTTATTGCTGCTGATTTTCTTTCTTTTTTTAATGGAAATAGAAGAACCAATGATAGAATAGTCTCTCAATAGCCAAGAAAAAGCATTTGCAACTGCAGGTATGAACGCTTAATTACAGCTGAGGGTGAGGAACATGGACACAGGAACAGGCAGCATGACATGGGTTGACTTCAAACGGCAGCCGGACATCCTGCTAGGAGGAAATAATGCAGGAAACCCTCCCTCCTCAACGATTGCCTCCTGGCTAGACAGTGTTGCAACCAGCACTGTCTTTGCATGTTTTACTGATGCACACATCTGGACATTCAAGCATCCCAAATGCCTAGATGTGGGCATCAGCATCTCTGCACATGTGTGGACACTTGTTTTGGCCTTCATGAATGCATGGTGGATGGAGCTATGATGGCAGCTCTGTCCAGAAGGTAAGTCAAAAAGCACTATTGCTGGAAAAACTGCAACCAGCACTGGATTTTTCAGCAACAGTATTTAGCACTTTTTAGGGGGGAAATAGTAGGGCTATGTTGGGGTTGCCTCATATATGTGGGGCAACTCCATTATAGTGACACTGTAATGCACTATATTTGCCCCCATCTGGATGGGGCCACAGACAGCTATAAATCATAACTGGGTTTTGCGTGGCTACCTTCAACCTGGCACTCTGCCCCTCTCTCCTGGGACTCTGCTGCTTCTGGATTGTCAGTGATTGGTAAGATGTCATGGTAGAGACTTGGTAAATAAAACTTGAGAGAGTGAGATGTCAGAAACGAACACACAGGTGTTTATTCAAGAAGTATCTATTTGGAGCTGAGAAATAGTTACATGGGTATTAACAACTAAATTGCTTGAACTGAATACAGCCATTGGATATAAAGTGGGCCAGTTTGGTCTGGTGGTTAGAAAGCTGGACTCTTATCTGGGAATAACACGAAGCCAGCTGGGCGACCTTGGGCTACTCACAGCTGTCTTTCTGAGCTCTTACAGCCCCACCTACCATGTTGTGGGGAAAAGAATAGAAAGCTTTGTCAGCCACTTTGAGTCTCCTTAAATGGGTGAGAAAAGTGGGGTAGAAAAGCCAACTCTTCTTCCTCTTCATTGTTTTTGAGTCCTGGTGACTACATGGCTATGGCCATGAAGCTTTCTTGGAAGATACAGAAACTGTTCACCATTGCGTTTTTTCAAAGGAGATTACCCTCTGCACTCCAGGCAACGGCTTTACGTTTGAGCTATAGCAAATCCTTGAGTATAAGTACTACCCTT
This sequence comes from Aspidoscelis marmoratus, assembly GCA_014337955.1. Lineage (NCBI taxonomy): Eukaryota > Metazoa > Chordata > Lepidosauria > Squamata > Teiidae > Aspidoscelis > Aspidoscelis marmoratus. The sequence goes on from MTQE01000401.1 coordinate 25,853,481, forward strand.
CAATTTCCTTGTTTTCACAAAATCCGCCAAGAATTTTAATCTTCCAGAGTTCTCAACTTATATGATTATAAAAGCTAACTTTGTGTGATCTTGAGTGATATGCTCTACCTATATTACCCCTAAAGTTGGACAATACACATAGACTTAATGAATTTGCTATCCCCCCTTAGAATGGTTCCAAAATACTATTTGCAACTGATCAACAGTTAAGCTTTCTACAGATGAGATGCTGTGAAGAAAACAGCAAATAGTTTTCTTTCCTAAGCATACATTTCACCATTTGAGATTCTGCCCCCGAATTGCAAACTATATTATTATTTCTGGTTTTGTTTCTATTCATTATGTGACCTTCAGCAACGAACACATTTCTACATCTATACACCATGAGATAATATTTCTAGATTCCTCCAGTGAAAAATGTTACATGCACGAATAAACACAATTTAAAAAAAGAAGAGGAGGACTACTTATAGCAACAATCTTCTTTGCTTAAAACTACATTGAACAACACTGGATAAAAGGTGCTTAATCAGAAGAATTCCATACAGTGGGAGAACTACCAGCCTATGAAATTCACCTGTGAACAAACTCCACCGAATACCATAAGATGGTTCTTTTGTGGTACCCTTTTAGACTAGGATGGGCTGGGTACCTTTTGAATACAGCCAACTATTCCATTTCAGGCTGAGAGGATGCTTCATGCAGGTCATTCTCACAATCTAAAGCTGGATAATTAAGAAGGCAAACTGTATAGTCTGACAGTTCATGGACTCTTGCTATTCCAAGACCTTCTATCATATTTTCCATCATATATCCATAACCTGGAAGCCAATATTTTGACAGTATGAATGAATTCTTCATGATCTCATGGTAGCTAGAAGACATGAACACTGAAAGGATTGTCACTTGGCCCTGAGAACTCAGTGAACTGAAGACCTACACACACCCTTGCCATCTGAACATGTGACCTGTTGGTGTCAATTTCAGATGAACTTCTACAAAGATCTGTGGACATCATTTCTGGAATTATACTAATAACTCTTCTTTTCCCTCCTTCTCACATACATACAAGCAACTCTGTGCAAATAGTTTCTGGGTGTTTCCACACTAGCTGCAGAAACCGGATTACTACCTCCCCCCCCACACACACACCCGTAAGCAAGATTAAAGACATTTACCTTAAATGGCTTCCGCATTGGAGCCCTCTTCTGCAACCCTTTGCAGAGACCGCTTCCGCATTTCGGCGCGCAAGACCGTTTTTAAAACTGGTTTTGCCACCAAAATCAGGATTAAATTGAAGACCTGAAAAACCAGGTCTTCAATCCGTCACTTCGCTTGGATGTGTGCAGAAGCAGGACGCTCCCGCATATAGTCAGGCGAAGGGACGGATTCCCTCCGGCCGCCATGTTGGGAAGGGCAGAAGCAGGACTGCCTGCTTCCGAAGCCCTTCCCCTGCATGCTAGGAGCTGCCGGAAACACACGGTGACTGGCAGCTCCATGCTCCAGTCCCACAGCTCCAGGGGTGGCATCAGCAGCGTGCGAGCCAGAGGACTTTTGGAATGGGTGCTGATGCGTCCGCACAGCACTCGCTCCGTCCGTCTTCCCTAACCCGTCCTCCCTGCAGATCTTGACGAATCTTCAGGAGGACAGATTGCCGAAAAGCGGTTCTTTTTAGATCCGCTTTTCGGCGGCAAATGCAGAAACACCCTCTGTGATTATGTTTATGCTTCTTTTCTCCCACCGTTTGAGGTGGGATGTACTGCCCCCCCCTTTATTCTGCTTATGGAAATGACAGTGGTTATTGATGTCTCAGTGTGTGTCATTGCACATGCTAACAGAGCTTCACCACAGTAGGCCAGAATATCTTATCTCATAGCGTGCACAAGTGGAACATGATCACAAGAGTGAAGTCATAGTTTTTTCTAGCATTCTTTTGGACTTATCACCATCCCTGAGGTTTGAAACTGCCTTGGGATGCTTGGAACCCCAAAACTAGTCTCCTATTTCAAAAGGTTATGCAGAGTTTATTAACAAAAAACAACAACTTCAAGAAGTGGGTCACCCAAGTCCATCTGAGGTCATTCTTCCAGCTTAGGGACTTGGATTATTCCATTTAATTAATGGAACAGTCACTTTATTTTCAAAACTGGGACATTAAAGGGTTGACAAGTAAATGCTGTTCAAAAGAAAAGAGATCATAAGCTTATCTACCTTAGGTTTTCTTCAATATGCCAATGGGGAGTAAACTTCTACATGTGTTCCTTTTCTGAGTATAGAGTGCCCTAATTTGGAAATAAATATTCATTCTGACTTTAAAGAGATCACACTCTATTTATTGAATAAAGCCATAACAATGAAACTTATGACCACAACCACACATGACATTGTGAGTTCTCCCAGAAATGAACTGTAATAACAAATGATCAAAATTCATACGACCAATGCCTTCAGGCAAGAGACAAATGTATCCTTGTCCTACATTGTGGAGCCATTGAAAATTAACTTCTGCAAAACACATTCGACCTTCTCAACTGGGCCTTATTTAGAAGAACAAAACCTTCATACTCAATGTGGCAGCATCCAGATAGGGTGTAAAACTTGGATTTATTCTTGCACCATGTTAGGGGTAGTATACGGTCCTTTGCAACCCCAACACAGCCCAGGGAAATTGGGGTGAAATCTGCCATCTTGGGTACAGCCACTGCACCTCTATGGGGTCAAACCAGGCCCAAAATGGCAGCCACACATGTGTGCAGAGCAACAAGTACGTACTTCTGATATTTTGTGCCATTCAAATACCTGACTGTATGGGCCATGCCACTGAAGGAGCAAACGCCCACACAGGTGTCTTTTTAAAAATGTCTGCAACTATACTGGGCTAGGATGCATTTTCAGTACCTTAGTCCAGTCCACGCTCTGTCCAATGTGGATGATGTGTTGAGGCTTGTTCTTGTCCACACTAACATGTACACAGCTGCCCCTTATCCTGGAATTTGTTCTGAAATAAGGGACAATGAGGAAAGAGCAAAAGTTCCATCTGGCATCCTTTTAGCTGCTGTCTTCCAGCTAAATGGCCTATCTTAAAGAAGAGAGTGAAGAACATGAATCCTCTATTGTGATGTAAGTGAGGAACAGTCTTCAAAACTATTCCATGGGAAGGCAATATTTAAATCTGGAATCTCAGTTGCCATCCTCAGTGATCATGGGAAATGCAGCAGCCACTTATGCTTAAAAATAAAATCTAATAATCATATTTTTACATGGCAGCACAACGTTTGCTCAGTTCTGTCTACTTTAGTCAACTGTTTGCCGTTCAGTGCCTGCCTGATACAGGATGCTAAGCCCTGGGAATCAAAGGAAGATCTCCAAGCTTCTTTAGGCAGCTCCACACTTCCTTGCATGTTTTTGCATAGCCAGAATGTGTTCTTGATGCGTGATAATAAAGTACCTTCTTGCCTCTATAGAGAATGGAGGGGTGTGTAACAAGGGAGAGCATCTCAGAAAATGCACTTTTCCCACACAGTGCTGTACTGCCACCTATTGGCAACAAACAGAGGGCTTAGCTACACCTGAATTTTAATCCGCCTTGGATCAGCTTCTGGTGTGAAGAGAAGGCATCAGAACGGCAATAACTTAAAGGTGGATTTTGTGAAAAGTGGATAAAACACAATTGGATTGGGTTTTTTTAAAAAAAATACCTAAAGTGGTTTTGTGTATTGTTCAGATGCCTTTTGTAAGGCTGGATGATGGATAAAAGCAAAATATAAAAAATAAAACCAGTAACTGTCAGAAAAGGGTGGCAAATTATGTCAATGCGTGCCACTGAAATCACTTTGGCTGAATCTCATGCAGTAAAAAAGCAGCTCAGATGTGAGGGGTCTAAGCAGCATTTTCTAGCTTTTGATGTGGCTTAGAGCTGGGACTTGCTGGCACATGTTATCACATCTACGTTGCTTACAAGCTGCTTTTTTAATACTCACATGCCGCAAGTCTCCAAGGGCAGACCATCTCAATGGCCCTCCCATCCCTGCAGAGGGCAGCTGCCACTGTAAGTCCAAATCCTATCAATGAATGGACATACCACAAACCCTTCTACAAATGGATTATCTTCAAGTTGTGCGTTGGCAAATCCCAATTCAATAGTACGTTCAGCTATATGTGTTGGGTTAGTAACCTAGTGAGACAGACCATTGATGTTTTGAAGACCTTGAAGGTACGACATAGTCCACTGGGCAACATCTCAACATGGAAGTTGAAATTACCCAATACGAACATGCAGGATTCTCCAACATCATATCTGAGACTATCTAAGGCAGATCACAAAGGGATGGTACTCAGTTTCTCTGACTAAGCAGCAAAAGCAGCCCCTCAAACTCAGACACAGCACTAACTGTTTGTCTGGTAACAGTAATGAAAGTGGTGACGCCCCAAGTAATGGGGTGAGGTATTTATTTATTTGGATTTTTATACTGACCAAAATATGTAGTTTTCAGAAAGCTACAAATAAAAACATAAAAGGAAAAGAAAAATGTCTAAGTCAGTTCCAGAAAAGAAAATTAAAAACTGGTCCTCAATTTCCCTCAGAAGGCCTGGGAAAGAAGATCTCATTGGGGAGGTGTGGCGACTCAGCCCAGCCCCTCCCTCCTCATCCCCTGCAGAGCAATGCAACAAGAGAGCAAGCTGCTGAGCATCCAGGTCGCCTGCCAATTCTGGTGGGGCTGTATGCCAACAAGTCCCCCCCCCCCGCCACTGGCGTCCTGCTTTATATGTCTGTGTGTCAGACTCCCTAAAGCAGCAAGCTGACTCAGTTGTAAAACAAACTCTTAAAAGTTTATTGTCACAAAGAGATAAAATGAAGCAAATTTGTAACTGGCTTAAAGGTTCTTTAGTTGCTTGAAAAATAAAGATATTGTCAATAATAAACTGTCCTGTTCCCTTCACTTAGCTCTACCGTAAGCAAACAGTCCTTAGTAAGCTCTACAGTAACCCCAATGGTTCCTTATACCCTCCCTCTCAGCTCTTCCCTATCATTCAGTGAGCTAAACCCACTAAATCAGTGGTTCCCAAAGTTGTCTGGGCTACGACCCGTCTAATGTAAGTTTACCAACTCGGGACCCACCTCTAGGAAATTTAACCATTACCAATATGAATAAAGGACTTTTCAAATAACAGGCAGGGCCCACTCAATATTCGCTCGCGACCCACCAGTGGGTCGCGACCCGTAGTTTGGGAAACCCTGCACTAAATAATAAAGATAGCCTCTTGGCAGTCACAATCTGCCCACCCGGGTTCTGCTCCACTGCGGTTCTGAGTGGAGAGACCAGCTTACACACATGCACGCCTCTAATTGCGCACCCCGGTCTCCCTCTTCACAAGAGGAGAGACCTTCCTCTTTCCTTCTCCCCTCGAACCCAAAAGAAGATGATGAGATGATTATATTCTCTCCCTTCCCTAGTCACAGGCACAACAAACACAATATGGAGTGTACTAAATTTGCTGAACTTTTAAGTGTTTTTAATCTATATTTAATGCCTTTATTGTTTTTAATCTACTTCTCGTTTTTAATGTGTATCTTGTGATTAATTTGTTGTGACCCGCCCAGAGACCTTAGGGTATGGGGCGGGATAGAAATGTAAACAAACAAACAAACAAACAAACAAACAAATAAGTATGTGTCAGAGTGACCACATATTTTCTGTCAAGGGAGGACTCGAGTTGTTGGAACATGTTGAAAATGGAAGAGGGAGCTCACACTGTGTGTGTGTGTGTGTGTGTGTGCGCGTGCATGCGCGCACACACACACACACACCACAGCATACCAGCAGTAAGTCTGTCTGGTCTGGGCTCAGTACATCCTCTTGTCCTTCTCCTCACCCTCGATGGTGAAATCGGGCTCTGATACAGCTTCCCTAGAGAGTTTTACCTGGTATCTTCATTAAATTCTTTTTGTTGCCCAATGAAAAATTCTTATTCACTCATAAGAATATAAAAGAAGCCCTGCTGGATCAAGCCACAGCCCATTTCGTCCAGCATCCTGTCGCACATACTGGCCCACCAACTGCCCATGGGCACCTCAAGCAGAGACAAGGGCAAACCTCCTGCTCTCGAAACCCAGCAAATGGTCTTAGAGGCATCCGGCTTATCTCTCCAGCCTGAAAGATGTACCTACGCATCCATTCTAGTAACCACTGGTACATCTGTCATCCATAAACTTGTCTAACCCTTCCTTAAAGCCATCTAGGCTGGTAGCTGTTACCACCTCTTCTGGCAGCACATTCCATCAACCAACGACCCTCTGGGTGAAGAAATACTTCCCCTTGCCAGATCTGACTCTCCTACCCATCAGATTCACAGAGTGCCACCTTGTTCTAGTATTGTGTGATACAGAAAATATTTTTTCTCTATCCACCTTTTCTATACCGTGGATGATTTTATATACTTCAATCAGGTCCCCTCTTAAACACCATCTTTCCAGGCTGAAGAGGCCTAGACACCGCAGTCTTATTTTTTAAGAGGGGCATTTTAAAACCAAAACTTAGGTTTAAAAAACTGTTCTTAATTTATTGCTTTGAATGTTATTTAGTTCTTGTATTGTATTTTATAAAGTGCTTGTATTTTTATATTTTGGCTGTGTAAGCCACCAAGAGAACCTTAATTGAGGTCCTTTTTGTGCTATAAGGTAGAAGAACAGGGTGTGATTTTTATGCGCGAAACAACAGCTCATGATTTGAAAGAAAATGTAGTCCCAGGTTTAAAGCTACAACTTCTAAAGAGTTATCCTTTAAATCTACCACAACTGTAGGGTCTAAGTGAAGACATTATGCGGACAGTCTGTGTGAGCAAGTGAACTACATTATCTTTTCTTACAGTTGAGTAGGAAATGAAAGGCTTCTGTAGAATTCTTCAGTGGCCTGTGGAGGCAAGGACAAATAAACAGGAGAAATTCAGCAGCTTTCAAGAGAGGTATGGAAGGTCACTACTAGCAAGAACGAGAAATGAAACTACAACCTTGACATTTTCAGGGTTGCCAGCTAAACTCCCAGTGCGCTGAGGACGAACACGACACAAGTGCTCCACTCCTCAGAGACAAGCTTTGCTTCTTTGAAGATCTGTTGTTACCTTGCATGCCTGAGCCTGATTTGACAGCGGATGCTTATTTTTGCAACAAGAAAAGGTTCGGTGTCACAGGCAGTCTTAGCCTGACGTTCAGAATCAATTGGGCTTGATACAGTCATCATTAGTTTGACAATATAAAAAACATAGTCCTGAAAACTTTCTGGAGCTGATGCAGCTAAAATGAACCAGAGGCCACTGAAGCTAAAACTGAACCTTAACAATGCAAAGATACTGTGGGGAAGATGTTGATGTGTCTGAGAAATTGGAAGACTGCATACTCCCTTCGAATAAAAGCGGATGTAGTTTGTCCAGTATAGTCCTTTGAAGCCTACGTGGTCATAATGTCAAGGAGTGTCTATTTCCTGGACTGAAGCTAATCTGTGCCCTCGTAACCTCATGGCTGGATTGCTATGATGTGCTCAGCATGCTTCTGATCTTTAAAATGGCCTAGAAACCGGGCCTAGTGGAGAATAACATTGCTCAACTACTAGGCAGTCTGCATATATAGCTTTTCTGACCCAATTGAGCTGGGCAGAGCCCAAGGCAGGGCAATAGGTGTGAGATAGTTTTGAGCCTTGAAATGATGTCATTGCCTCTGCTTTTTGGCCCCAACCTTCCCCAGCTGCAGGCGAGACCTGAGACAGGGCAGCTCGATGCTGCTGTGCTATAACAATGTCCCTTGTGTGCCTTTGACTGACCCTGTCCCCTTTTTAGGCAGCCTGGACTCATTGACTTCCTGTTTAATATACCTCTAGGGAGGGAAGCTAAGATGCCAGCTTCTGACTTTGGGGAAGTACGGACGTCTGAAATCTGCTGAGGGTTTGTTTGTTTGTTTGCCTATTTAATATCTCACCCTTCACCAGGCAGTTATCTTGGTAGAAAATGAAGTAAAGATGATTAAAGCAGGAGCCAAAGACCTAGTTTCAAATAACAGAACAGCCAACCGTAACAATAAAAGTCTAACAAGCAATAATGCAAACCTGAGAGTACAAACTAATTCAGATGCCAAAGTGCATATATCTTTACAAACTGGCTCTCTTCTGTATTTTTCAAGGCAGATCTCCAATGAAAAAATGTCTATAGAAAGATGTGAAACAGAGCCTAGAAATCAAAGACCTGATGCACTTGTGATTAACAAATATCCTTTCTGTACTCATTTTAAATCCAGATTAAGGAGCCTTTTAGTCTGTATCATAGGTTTCCCATCTGCACACTGATGTGGATCTGGAAGGTCCTGCCCATTGTTAGATCTGGATTAAGAAGCTCTTAATCTGGATCTCTTGTGGACCCATTTAAGAGGGCTGGCAGATGGATATTTTGTTGATGCCAATGCTTTTCAAGCGTTCACTAAGATCTTTCGGCACTACCCCCAGTGTATTGAAAACCACTGGGACCACCTTTGCTGATCTATGCCAGAGTTGCTGTAGTTCAATTTTCAAGTCTTCGTATTTGATAAGTTTTTCCTATTATTATTATTATTATTATTATTATTATTATTATTATTATT